>JAWNKX010000438.1:0-38631 GCA_035041755.1 Cacoxenus indagator
CCGATCCGTACTGTCCCTCTTGCGAGGGCCGGGTGGTGGAAGGCGCAGAGCACGTGCTACTCAACTGCGACCGGTTAAAAGAGGGTAAAAGACAAATGGAAACGAAAGTGGTGGTCACCCTAACAGCTAGGAATTTAGTTGCCCTAATGGTGTTGAGCGAGCAATTCTGGAGGGCGGTGAGCAACTTCGCGGCATCGACAATGACGACGCTGAGGTCACTAGAGCCATCCCGGCGTAATGGAGAAGCCGGTTAATAGCCAGAACCATACCCCGTGATGCAATGCCTCGCGGAGGTTCCGTGGGGTTATGGTTACATCTTTTCTAACACTTCTTTATGTCTTAACTCTTTAATATCTTATAACGAAAAAAAAAAAACACGCACACACACTCACATACACACACACATACATACATACACTTTATTGCTGTTTATGAAATACAAATGAAGCAAAAATTTTTGCTCAACGAAATGAAAAGGCAACCGTAAATTGGCTTTATTATTAAATTATCTAATTGCCGAGCTGGGTAAAGGATATGTAGAAAATTCTACGAAACGTGAAATTCTTCAAACCTCGCTAATTTGTATGAAGTGGATGCGTTATCCATTGGCTCAAATGGCATGGAAAATGCTACCCAATGAAAAAGACAAATTGATGTGCACTCAACAGCAACAACCTCTCACGGCCACTACAAGCTCTGGTCAATGTCATGTTTGTGCGTCACAAACAACTGACTTATTCTTCCTTAACTAATATTGTTAATAAATTTTTCACATCGCTCGCTATCTCTCACTCACTTTCGTTCTACCCCTCCCACTCACTACCTTGGTACACTCATTAAACTTTATTGTTGGCATACTCAACGTCATTACCAGCTATGCAACGCATTACAGCGCAGCGGCAGTGGAGATCAAAGCAGCTGAGTAGAGAACAAATAGAGAAGCAGTCGCATTGCCTGGGTGAATCAATAGGTAACTGTGTTTCAAGGTTTTTATCGTTACTGTAGGATGATGTCAAACGAACTCATATTTTTTATATATATAAATTCGTAAACACATTTTTTGAAATCAATCTAACGCTATTATTGACACAACGTAATAATATGAAACATACATCAATTAAAAGCTATAGTTGTGTAGATGTGCACAAAATAGTTTAATTGTTAAAAAGTTATGTTTAAGCACATTAAAAAAACGTTTAAAAAACAGTGACATTGCAACAATAAATTATCATACATGCTCTGGCAATATAACAGCTTTGAAATGCAAGACACAGTGTGAGTGAGTGAGAGTGAGTGTTATGTAGAGTGTGAGTGAAGAAGAGTATGCGTGATGGAGAGTGTGAGTAAAGGAGAGTAAGTATGATTGAGAGGGCGAATAAAGGAGAGTGAGCGCCGAAGGGATCTGCGAAGCTCGCGCTCGCAATATAACAGTTCTATCGGTTTTTCTTTATTTTTGAATGGCAAAAATGCTTAGAAATATGGATGCTATCTGTAAATACTCTTTACCATCTATGACAAGCTTAAGATGTCAGCTCACTAATTTTGTTTCAACTACAGTGAAGTAGTATACTCGTACAATAGAAATCGGTCGTGTTCAAATGTAATTAGCTGCTCCACAAATTACGGCCGCACCCATCGCACCCAAATGCAAATTTCTTCTGGTCATCGATATGAGCACATGTCTCACAGCAGGGCGTAAAGAATTCAGCTCATGATGTGGTTAACTCCAAGACAAAAGCTAATTCTTAAGCGTTTGAAAACTAGTTTGTTTCGAGGGGTTAAAGAAATGAAATGAAAAATATTACGACTTAAAAGAAGATTGTCTTGGAAAATAAAAACAAAATTCAGGGCTACATTTCCAGTACATATACTTATTGACCAATCGATGTATGACGCCACGTTACGAGAGAATAACCAAGGGGAGACAATGTGATTGTGCTGGCTGAGCAGACCAAGCTGAGTTGTCCTGTGGTTGTGGGTTTCAGCCTTGTTGCTGGTTGCTGGTTTTTAGATTTAGTACATTGAAATTGGTGTAATCATATAAAACAAAATGTTCTACCTGCCTGCCGGTATTTTCAGGTAGCTCTGCAACCTTCGTCTGCGTATATATACGTGGGTGCCTGTGTGAGTTGGAGTTGTTTACAAGCGATAAGGCACACACAAAAGCACTTAAATAATTGTAAATAGCACAAGCACACAAACACAAACAGACACACACACAGCAATGATTGTAAATGTGCAAGGAAGTCATGCTGGTTAGCACAGATACAGAGAAGGAGTGAAAATGGGAGGGTGCGGGTGAGATTGAGAAAAGATTTAGTTGTATATATATATATATCAGCAAATATGTTGGCAACTGTTTAAACTTATTATTTTGCCGTTGTTTTTGCTTTACTTTGCTTCTGATCCTACGTCGTGCTACTTTCAATGATGACTGACAAGTGTGCACATACACAGACACACACACTATGTGCGGTTGTTAAATCATTTCACTTGCAATGATTTCTCATGCGTGATATGAGTATCGATGAGTTGTATCGTTTGCTGCTTTCTGCTTCTGCCTGTGCAAACATTTATTCTCCATCTACTTCTACCTCTTTTTCTTCTTCTTAGTCATTTCCTCTTTTACCTAGCCTTTAGCTAGTACACTCAGCATTGCATCAACACTTGCTTGACATCATTCCACCAATCACGCCACTTGCCTCTTTGCACTTTCGCATTAAACTCAATTACCCTTTGACCTCAGTTACTGCCACCAAGCATTTCATAGCATCGGCCGATATTTCATTTAATAAATTTTCTGCAACCAGAGTTGCACCACAGTTAAAATCATTTTCCGCGCATTAGATAGAAACTTGAAACCGAATAGCAAAAATTATTTAATGACAGAGACAGCTGTAGTCTCTTAAGAAAAACTGCTTATGGTGCTTTGACTCTAAATGCTAAATGCATGGATAGATTTGATATTTCAGACCAGCATAACATACGTGTATACAATAATATCATTCAGATTTGCAAGTTGACTAGTTTGTACCGGATCAAACGCTCTATCAAAAACGCACTAAATTTTCGATTTGGGTTAAACCTTTATTATTATTATTTTTATTTGAGAGTTTTGACTTCGAATTTGAAATACATATTAATGGCAAACTGATGAAACAGTATTGATTTCATGAAAAAAAATTGGATAAAATGTCCCGACTTTCCCGGTAGACTGTCGCATCAAACTTTACATTCAAACATTCTACATGATGACATTACATATATGTAGCAATTTTATGGTGTACGGTCAAACGGTTTCGTATTCCATCGGGATCAAACAAACAAACAGACACACAGAAAAACCAATGTCCTTTTATATATATATATATATATAGCCATGTTGAAGTATGGCAGAAACTGTTACCTTCTCTTCTCTTTTCTTCTCTTCTCCACTTTTTGACTTTTTCTAAAGCACATTTCTCGCTTTAGGGCACTGCATGCATTCCAAAGCTAGAAATTCTTCAAAGGTTTCACTTCAAGCTACTGTGGATGACTGTAGCTGCACAGTGGTATAAGCGTGTTTCCTTTGCAATCATGAAGATTATTGCGAGTATCAAGAAAATTTATTCAAATCGTTTCAAGGGTTAATAATGTTTTCTTAGTTCCTTTTACTAAGTTTTATTACCCGATAAATTTGCACTGCCAGAGAGCGCCGATGAACAAAAATAGTCATTCAGTTCGTCAGTGTCGCTTCTGAATATTCTTTTTTTAGTTCCACTTATCTCAGTTATCTTTTGTGTCAACCCTCCTTTAGCGCGAATGTTCCATTAAAACATCTAGTGGAATATTAAAAAAACAAATTGGCTATATGTCAAAATGTACTTAGTGCGGATTTAGTTTTTGGCTCTTTGGCCCCTCAAATGCTGGGCGATTTGCGTCTACTTCCACTTGAGCCTGGTATGCCATGGAAATCCTTTTGTCTGATTTATGAATTCCTCTCGCTCGTTGCTCGTCCGCTTCCAGTTTTGTTGTCGCTTTTATAGTTTTTGTTGTTTGATTTTTTTATTTTGTAATTTTACTTTTCTTTTGTCCTGTACTTAGTTGCGGTTGCAGTCACTTTGACTGAAAAACGATAGTTGCAATAGTAGATACAACAAGTATGTAATACAGCTGACACTCATGTATATCTGTCTTGCTATCCTCATTCTCTGACCCTAACAGACAGACCACTTGTCCACGTCCCTTTCACTACCCACGCTTTCGTAATCCCACATAACAAGGCAATTATGACTTTTGTCTTCGTTATTTTTCTTTATTTATTCATTTTGTGGTTTCAGAACATTTTGGTTTCGTTAACATGACAACAGTTTCAGTCGGTTATGAAATCGTATAAAGACTTACATAACAATGGCTATACGTGTCATTTCGATGTGCGTGCCAGCAGCAGCAAAGTAGTCACTCGAATTGGCCAAACTTTGTTGTGTTTTGTTTTTTTTTCTTTCTTCATTTATTTGTGGGGGTTTACCCAGAATATGTTTTAAGCAACAAATTTAAATTCAACACGGTCATGGCATTGGCATTTATGCACAAATGGAGATTTCTCTTTATCATTTTTTCACTTCACCACTCACTTCACAATTGAAAAGTGTGTAAAGAGCTTTTGGTATTAACCCAGAGGTTATGGGCTACATTTCTACATATATCAAGTAATACGTGTACGTTCTTAAGCCAAATGTCGACAAATCATGAAGGTCTGTTAAGTCTTCTTCGTTCCCCACACTAGCTACATATGTTTTTAGATCTTGGAAATGCTTCTCGAGCATTTTACACCATAGTTAAGCTCTCAACTATCTATATTTCTACGGCACTTTAACTATATTATGTGGTTATCTATTCGATCAGTAATGCTTATCTCAAACTACGAACCAAAGATCGAAGGCAACCACTTCATATCTAACGCTGTCAACGTTAGCGTTGAGTATAAAAATATGCAAACTTTTGTCTCACGCCTACAATGAGGCCAATGAAGACCAGAGCAGTTATCTCATTCCGCAATAAATGTCTGATTTTGAAGAACGAACGCAACCATTTTTTAATTTGATTCATCTGTTATTTCCTGACAGCGACTTTAGAACCATTTATTTTGGCCAGATACTCCAGGGAATTTGAAGCCTGAGAGATTTCATGGTTTATGGCTTCGGGCTTAACATTCTTTATACGAAGTGGGTGCGGTCACTTGGACAATTATTCGGTGGTCGTGTCTAGGCTGAAATTGGGGAACCCTTTTAGTTAAATCATAGCGATCAACGCAAAACCATTCTTGCTGACAGAACCTTGATTTCCCTCAATTTTTTTAGAGCTTTTAGGTAGGCGATATCTTTCAGACACTGCGAGAGCTAGTGAGTCAGGGCAGCTAAATGATAGGCCAGAGCAAGAAGTACTGCGGAGGAGAATATTAACACCGACTTAACAATAAATTATGTGAAGTCAATTTCTATTAGATCTACATTAAGTTAGATTAGGTTTGGTTACACACTGAGCTTTTCTAACCACCTACCGGAACTATTGCCTGGAGTAGAAACAATGACTTTTTGTCAGTGTGAAGGAGTCTCCACATTCGAACGAATCGTGAGTTGAAAACCCTTTGCTTACTAAGTTTTTTTGCGGCTTGTTTGTATACGGCTTCAATGCTTACTGACCACACTGATACACGTAACTCCCGCAGTCAATAACATACACGCGAATTTGGTTCTGTTTATAAACGCTTGTCGAATATTGGAGTTGGGGCAGCCAAAATAGAGCACTTCTGTTAGAGAATACATTCTATTTGACTTTATTTCTTTATGAATTATTGCTAATTGCTTACATTGACATAATTTTTTCCAAACATTGAGTTTATCAAGCGCACAAAGGTATAACGACATAGATTAATGATTATGTGTGCGATCCGAACTTGCTAATGATGCCGTCCACTGATTATATTATAGTTGCTGTCCTTACTACATTGAACTAGATTTTAAACGTAATCACTGTGTGTGTTTATGTATTTATGGTGACCGAAACCCTCATGTGAGGCACACATTTGTCAGTGTCCTGACACAAGAATTTTCCCAAGGCGCCCAACGGTTGAGCTTGGTTTTAGTGTATGTTTACATGTTTATATTTTGTCCAGGTCGTGTACTTAATGGTGTGAAGATGAACAGATTATGTTTTAGTTTTTTGCTTTTGTTCTTGTTTTTTTTTCTTTCTTTTTTTCTTATTGTATATTTTTTTGGCAACACAAAACCATTTATCAGCACGCAGCGCGCATTGAGCATCGAGCGTATCGAAACGGCAACTGTGTCGGCACTAGTGTGGGCAAAAGCTGACTTGATTTATTTGTTTAAGAAACGCCTCAATATCAACGTCTTATCCAACTTTGTGGTAGTGGCACAATCGTATAGCACTTGCGCAACACTGGCATTCGCTACGTATTGTACGGTTTTATTGCTTGCCCGGGGCCCATTTCCGCGTGGCTCTTCCCGCGAGCATTGCTGTGAGCGCCCAGCGTTCGAATTCGTTTACTTTATGTGCAGAAAATTGTATAACGAACTAACCTCAACTCGACTAAACTCGATTGGTTTTAGTATCAGATCAGTTCAATTGACAATTCTCATGTTAGTTTGTCGCTCGCTTGCCCACCGGCACTTACAACGCAGTTACTAAATGATTTCCCCCCACTCAAGTCATAACCAAAGTAATGACTTCCTTCCAACAACAATTTGCCAATCGCATGCAAATCACAATGTCGCTTTGCGTTTGGATTTAGTTCTAGTTCGATATTCGATAAGAATTTGACTAAGCTCTAAAATTCGTTTTTCCAAGCGAATGAATTTAACAAACTCATGGGTTCTCAAAAAATCTAGAACTCAAGCTTAATATAACACGCTACCCAACTGCATGCAGCTTTCGCTAAATGCTTATGAGTCATGAAGCGAATTTTGTTATCTTGGATACCAATGAATTGCTCATCTGAGTGCATCTAGACTTCTTGAACGGTATTAAGAGAGTCTCTCTTTATTAAAGCTAAGAGGAGCGGTTGAGATGTTTGGTCAGCTACTGTGAATTTTGGTCGTGTAGTTGTGACACGTTCTTACTAACGTGCTAAATGGCAGCCTAGTATTTGCATAGCTGTTTTGGTAGCGTACAGAAATGAGTATTTGCATACTAGAAATGAGACGCCCTTCTGCTCATGCACTTGGCCTTGGCCTATGCTGCTCTGTGTTGGATTAGGGTGATTGGTTTACGAGACTGACACACCAATCCGCCTGTCTACAATTACCCAGCATTCATGGCATGAATATAACAGGCCCGTAAACCTGGGTTTAATCTCTAAGTCGCGTTTGCCTGCTGTTGTTTAGCAGGTTCATTGCTAGGAGGTTGACATGGTCCTCTAATCTAATGAAGTCTCGGAGCTGTGCTTGACGACTTTTTCTTTGATTGTTGAGTTCTTCAAGTCTCGATAAATAATAGAGGTCTGGACATACAACCCTCCACAGTAGCTTGAACTGAAATCTGAGGAAGAAGAATTTCCATGTTGATATTTTTTTTATTGCTGTATTTTTCGTTTCTGTTTAACGAATTATGCTATTTATAGAAATTTGTCATCGAACTTCTCATCGAAACATCGCAATCAGAAGTCATTTAAATCATTGAATTATTAATAATTAAATATATATATATATATATATATATATATATATATATAAATGTAGTCCGAAACAATCAAGACATGTTGCACTAAATTTTATTTATTATGTATACAAATAAGTTTTGAGGGTTTTTTTTTTGGTTACTTTGAAGCTTTATTACGTGGAACTGGGACAATGCATTTCATTAATAACACTGTCCATCGTTAGCCATAAATTTTTGTCATCTTTCAGGTATCATACGGATTCCGCGTTGAAAAAATTCCGCGTCTTTTGCAGCTATCCCATTTTTTGGCTTCTTCGAAAGATGTGAAGTACTGCTCGGCCAGGCCATGTGTCATCGACCGAAACAAGTGGTAGTCGGAAGGAGTAATGTCTGGTGAATACGGCGGGTGGGGTAGGATATCCCATTGAAGTGTCTCCAAAGTTTCCTTAACGACTTTTTTAAATGAAAACAAAAAAGCAGTGCTTCCGGCAAATCGAGTCTTGTTGGTACAAAAGTAGACATGGTTAGAGCACAAAGAAAGGTCATTGTTTACACTTCAGCAAAGTGACACAGACTGAGTTTTGGCGGGACAGGATGACACCTTAACATGAATGGAGTGGTCAGATCGTCCGATGCGATTTAACCTTAGTTATGACAACTTTTGTAAATCCCTCAAAACTTATTTTTACACATAATAATTGTACCAAATGTCATCTAACAATTCAATGTTGAACGTCTAGCTTCCGTGAGTTTTCCATATATTTCTATGACAACCGTTCTTAAAAGTTGTACTATGAGAATTTCGAATTTCAACGACAAGTCTCTGTCCACGCCCATGTAAGAAAGATATTCTCTAAATTAGGATTTGCTTTACCCTATTTAAAAGAGAGAGAGGGGAGTAACAATCTTTTCGCATAACGCAATTCATATTAACGCTTTTGGTGTCAGTTGTGCTGTGCTACATCTAATCATCACTTAACTACACCTGATGCTATAGCGCACTGTGGCGTGCGCTGTGAGCAATGCCCGGAAAAGCCGCAAAACCGCAAATGGACTCAATTTTAGAACGTTACGCTTTGTGTGCTCACTGCTTCATTTTCACCAAATTAGCAAATTATTAACAAATTATTTTTTTATAATTAGAGTATAACATTTATTGCAGTAAACTGCAGAATACATTTGTCGGATTGAAAATAATGACGTACAAGAGAAGGCTTAAACTAAATTAAAAATGGTGCTAATTGCGCCGGAAAGGCATAGAAGAAGACATAGAAGGCCATCTTAGAGGGAGATCATGGGGGTGTAGCCTCTTCAGTCTACGCCTTGTTGAGATATGGGTGAGGGAGGACACCAGCGGATTTGGGTGCGACAAAAGTCTGGAGTGATAGCGGCAGCTGTGAGAATTAATCACCTCCATAACAGTTGGCACGGAGAGATCCCTCTGAGATCTACATTGACTTAGCAGGTACGCAATGACCACACACTGATATCACATGGCGCAAGCCTAATTGGAATCAAAATTCACCCAGTTACATAGTGGACTGGGCTCAGCTGGTCTTAATTGCTAATTTCTTTGGTGAACATGCGATACCAAAGCTAATTTATACGAACTACGTATTTGGCTACAGATAAGAACATCATCAACTTCTAACAAATAAGCATGCAAAATGAACTAAAGTTAAGATTCAACTTGGAGTTCATTACATACCATAACAATAAAGATTTAAACAAGTAAACATTGTTGAGAACTGTGAGTTCATTGAAAATAACATTATTTACTATGTGTTGAGGTAAGATAATATTAAGAAGAAGTTTATAATATTAAGAATAAAGGTAAGAAAGATATTAGGTTGGAGTGCAAATTGTATGATTGACATAACACGCGAAATGGATCATACAGATACAGCAGATAAGTAGTTCTACAGAAACCAATAGAAATTGGAATATAACCTCTAGTAACCCGGAAAGGAAAGTTAAATTTTATGCTACCAAGCAAAAAAGGAGAATAGATACTACCAACAATTAAATTTTGTAGAAACATCACACCGAGAGTAGTTCTACGACTGGCCAACGTAGGTAGTTGGATAAGCTTTAGGTGGCATCGATAGGAGGGAAGGTGGACATTTGGATCCCAGTGGATTTTACGCAGTGCAAACAGTAAGAATTGTTTTTGTACCGATTCAATGTGATCGCTAAAAATTCTAAACTGGGGGTTCCATATACAATACGCATATTCCAAAATAGTTCTAACTAAGGATGTGTACAGCAATTTAGTGGTATAAGGATTATTAAGTTCCTTAGACCATAGTTTAATGTATCCTAACACATTCTTAGCTTATTGACGAATGAGTAAATGTGGCATCCAAAATGCAGCTTGTGATCCAGCAATACCCCTAGATCATTAAATTGTGAAACACGGTCTAGTAAGTGATTCTTGATACGATAATTATTTACAAGCACATTTTTACGATAGAACGACATAAGCTTACATTTTTCACAATTAAGTGAAAGAAAATTTATAGAACACCAACGATATAAAGAGTCAAGGTTATCTTGAAGAAACTTTAAATGGACAGGAGATAAAATAGACATGCATAGTTTCACATCGTCAGCGTACATCAACACGTGAGAATTTTTAATGGCAACTAGCAAATCGTTTGTAAAAATATTCAATAACAACGGACCAAGGTGACTGCCCTGATGGACACCGGAGGTTACACAAATAGTCTCGGATGTGGCTGTTTTAAACAAAACATTTTAAGTTCTGGACGTTAGGTAGGAAGTAATCCAACTGACCAGCTTGGGTGGAATACCAAAGGCATCCAGTTTATGACGAAGTAAGGAATGACAAACACTGTTGAAGGTCTTACTGAAATCAGTATAAATAACGTCCATTTGGCATTGTTGAAAAAAACTAAGGTTAACGTGACTAACGTTGACGTGAATTCTAGTAAATTGGTCATAGTTGACGGCTTTTTAGTAAACCCATGTTAAGAAGTACTCAACAAAGGAAGAACGAAATGCTGAATCTGATCGGTAATTATATGTTCAAATAACTTCGGAATCGCACACAGTTTAGCGATTCCTCTGTAATTTGAAATATCAGCTTTATTACCCTTTTTATGGAGAGGAATAATGTAAGATTGTTTCCAAATACTAGGTAAAATAGAGGTATTCACGGATTTATTCAAATCATTAGAACATAGCTTTAGGATACAACTAGGTGGTACACCATCCGGACCCGGTAAAAAATTTAGTTTTAAGGCTTTTAAGTAATTTAAAAATGTATCGTATTCGATGACCGGCATATTAAATTGGTTAAAATTACTCAATGAATATGGATAGTGATTATTGAAGTTTTTATTAAAATTAGTATATGTGCTTTAAAAAAATGTTGCAAAAAGATTCCAATTTCTTCATTGCAACCTTCAACACCATTAATTTTCATACAGATAGGAAATGACTCCACCCTTCGCTTAATATTAAGGAAATTGAAGAATTTTTTAGGATCCCGTTTTATGTCCTCTTTGACACAGGTAATATATGACGAGTATCAAAGATTATTAAGGTATTGAAAATTATAACGAGATATTGCGTAAGTAGCATAATCAACGGAAGACCTTGACCTTTTGATTTTTTTAAATAGTCTGTTTTTTAGTTTTTTAATTGAATAAGATCGCGAGACCACCAGGGTGGTGTCTGGGTTTTACATTTTTTTTAAAATGAAAAAAAAAAGCTTTATAAAAAAACTGTGTTGCTAGTTCGACATTTTCGCAGGAATACAAATAGGACCAGTCAGTAATAATACTAACAGACGGTTGAGTTTAACTTAATCAGTATTTTTTAAGCAGAATACACGTTTTGATGTAGGCTGCGAATTAGAGACATTATTAGTTTGACGACTGGACATTAGAATGACATTCAATTCCAAGGAGTGGAAAGAAGATGACTTCTGAACAAGGAGACATCATCAATATTGTTAGTAAAAACCAGATCTAGAATTCGGTTTTTGCTATTTGCTATTTTGCTATAGTTGACTTGCTGAAAGGAAAGCTCCAGCAATGAGTCAACATATTCCCAACTCGTTGATGAAATAAGTGAGTTGCAATTATCGGAAGCGGACCAAGAAATATAAGGAAGGTTGAAGTCTCCCATAATTATGACTTTATCGAAATCTTTGACCAATGAAATGACTTATTTAATAGCAGTAAAGTGGGCATTGTAAACCGATTCATCGGATGTAGGTGCAATATAGGAGTAAGTTAAAAATAGGTGTGAATTAGTAAGCGATATTTTGACACAAATGAACTCAATGTCGTCTGTATTGTTAACAAACATTGTGTCTGAGGAATACGATGCCTTGACAGAGATCAACACTCCGCCACCAATGCGTCGAATACGATCTTTTCTATAAGTGGTGAAACTACTGTTGAACAACTCATAATTTAAAACGTCCGGACGTAGCCAAGTTTCGACGAATAAAATAATGTCAGAAAAGAAAGAAAAACTATTTGAAAAAAGTTGATTCATTTTAGAATTTAGGCCTCTAACATTCTGAAAATGAATAATCAGATTATGTAAAGAGGAAGTGAGTGTTGGAACAACAGCATAAGAAGAGCAAAGACTCAGTTTTTTGGAAGATTATCAGAGGTGCCAGTGTTTGAGGTTGTGTTCGTTGGAGGAACAAAATGAGGCAGTCTTTCACTGATACCTGTGTTAGCACGATTTTTTGGCGTTAAATTCGTGCACAACACAACCAGCAGGCCAAAAAGTAGAACTTAACAATTGTTTACAAAAATCAGCGGGTACAAAAATCTTGAATGATGAGATAGATCTTTTAAATTTGAATTTGAATTTGTCAATATTTATGCTAGTGACCGAAGGTAGTTTGGAAGAGATATAATGCTTTACGTCAGCTTCTGTAGTGTCCTCGGCCAGCCCAGACACAAAAATTGCCTTTAAGGGCGGTACAGCGACAAGCATTTTAGGGCCTGTCGTGACTCGAAGACTAGACGCAATATCATCCGGCTTGCGCTGCACAACAGATGCACCGGTAGTTCGAACTGCGCCATCGGCGTAGTAAAATTAGGTGTGGGTATGTTAGGAGTGGAAGGGTTTGTTGGATTCGAAGGTGCCAACGAAAAGAGTGATTTGGGCGAGTTTCGCCGTTTTCGTTTGTGCGACAAATCGATGGATTTCAGATCCTTGAAACACTTGTCAGAAGCTTGGAATTTTTTATTCAAGCTTATAAAGTCTAACGATAGACCATTGTAAGATGATCATAAACTATTTGCTTTGTAGAAAAAACTATGTAGGATCGAAATTTAAAGCGTAAAATCAGTTAAATCACAGAGCACAAAATTAATATGCAACTAGCACAAAGCACAACATTATAAAATGATAAATCTTCTGAGAGCCTTGCTCTGACATGCTTTTACTCTTCTGTTGTTCTGTTGTAGGCGGCAGTAGTGCCCCAAATTTGTAGGGCGTAACGCCAAGCAGGAGCCACTTCTTGAAAATAGTTAAGGATAACTTGTTCGAAGGGCGGAGGAGCCACTCTAGTTTCTTGTGGTTTCGGTAGCAGCGCGCTGTAGCTACTTTAAGACGCTTGTAAGACGGTAAGACGCTTGTCCAGGATCAGACTGGGATACTGGATTTGCTCCATTTGCGAAATGATGCTAGTGTTGTAAGTCACAACCGGACAGACGCCTTTATGGCTATGTTCCAGACTCTGGAATCTATCCAAGTAGCTGGACAATTTTTTAGCAGCTTCGTTCAGAGAGGCAGAGTTGAAGATGACTGCCGTATCGTCCGCTTAAGTAGCAATAATCGAATGCTCATCTCTAGTTGTCGGCATATCAGACGTATATAGGGAGTAAAGGACCTGAACTAATTATTGGCATAAAAAAACAAAAAATTTAAGCTTTGACTACGTTGTAGTTTTAGTACTCTTCATAGACTCACCGAACATTTATTTCAGCTTAATAGGTCTACAGACAAAAATGGATTTCTACTGTAGTGTACATGAGTGCGGTTAAAAACCAAGTATATTTCTTCGACGTTCTGCTATGATCGTTGGATCGATTTAAGCCATACTTGTAGTTAATGAAAAAGTTATAGACTATTCTCAGAATGTAAAGATAAAAGTAAGTTGTGTTGCTGTTGATAGCTTTGGCATATTAAATGCTTTGTTTGGTTGAAATTGTGCTTGACAGTCATTTTAATTCGCCTCCAAGTATGCCATGCACACAATGACTTGCTTGAGATTCAATTTCGTTCAGGACACGTCTAAGCCACATTGTTGGCAACGTAGAATCAAATATTAATAGATGTCATAATATTCAAGTAGACAAGCGAGAGCTACAGCGACAGCATCAACGGCAACAGAAACGACAACAGAAACAGCAACGGCAATGCAACCATTAAAATGTAATCGTAATAAAATATCTGCTGCATGCCTGTGTGAAGGAGTGAATGAGTGAGAGTGACAGAGAGAAGGAGTGTGTATTAAAGACCGAGTTTGTGTGTGTATGCTCGAGAGCAGTACAATGGTATTAAAATCAGCGACTTTCTGCTTTTTAGTGCTTTTTGGTTATTCGTTTAATTTTTTTATTTTGTTGTTGTTGCAGTTTTATTGTCGCTATATATATATATATATATATATATATATATATGTAAGCATATGCGTGTAAACGAAAACGAGCATTTTTATTATTTAATGTTGACACATCGGCCTCAGTAGGAGATCAACAGTGGTAGCATCAACAGTCCTGCTCATCTTTTATCGGGCTATCGTTTTTTATTGGAGCTATCGTTGTTGTTGCCACTTAGGTGGATTAAGCGTGTGATAATATTGCATTACGCCGTATACTCGCTGTCAACCTATGAGTCTACTAACTAGGCAACATTTAATATACATCAGCGCATACATCACACTCATACTCACACTTACACTGTAAGAATTTGCTTCAACTCATTTTTCATATTGTACGCCTTTGGTTTTTATGGCAATCCAATGAGAATGAAAGTTCAAAAATAAGTTCCCTATTTTTTTTCGCTTGGCTGGTAATGAAGATGCAATGGCGACCATTGATGGCTTTGGCATGGTTTACTTATGTGATGTACCCATATTGCTGCTATCACTGTTGACTGCTAGCGAAATAGAGGAATCAATACTGTTACAGGCAGAATTAATAGAGTAAACACAACATACAAAAACTGTAGAGTTCAAAATAAGAAAGCATGTTAATGAACGCAGACAAAAGTTTGACGTATGTGTAGGTAATTTTCACTACTCATACTGCAGTTGAATTGTCATGTATATACGAACCAGTAGTGCTATGGTGTGGTAGAATCCCAATTTCAGTTCACCATTAGATATACACAGTAAGTATATGATGATGATGAATTTAACGCAAAAAAAAAAACAAACAAAAAACCAACAGAAAATCCCCGAAAAGAAAATCAACAAATATTACTTTGCTTTATTCGTCAACGTGTCTGCCTTCGTAGCTTCTTTATCTTTTTGTCTGAGCTTTGATTTGTTAATATACTAACTTTAACTTGATTTATATTTTGCAAAATTACTGGAACGTTGAAATAACAATTCAATTAGTGAATATAATGAACGCAAACAGGTTCCCCAGCAGTAATCGTCAGTCGAAGATGGACATCATCTTCCCCAGAGAACAGGACAGCGATGACGATGACGATCTTACCGAGGAGCAGCGTAGGCGTCGCATGTATATTCGCAATGCTTTGTTGGTTGTGAAAATTAGTTCGCTCCTATTGGTATGGCTTTTATTTTGTATCTACATCGTTATAAGAGCGCCGGAAATAGACCAACCAACCCTGTGCATAGTGCCGGCGAACGCTGCGATTAACAAGTCTGTGCCCCAGCACGATGGGTACGGAAGCCTGGTTGGCATCAAAGTGCAGGCACGCCTCAATTTGGATATAGAAGAAAAGCTCCTAAAGGACGACAATTCGAAACAGAAAAAGCTAGTAATAACGGCACAACGGCTCAACAGCAATGGGGCCGTGGTAGAAACATCGGATAAATTGACTTTGTATATTGCTGACGAGGATGGAGACCTGGAAGAGGTTTCGAATACCTTCAAATTGGCCGGTGAGGGTGATGCGCAAATCAAAGTTGAATCGACACATTCGAAGGACATGGCTATGAGTCTGACGATAATACCGAGGCCGATCAACAAGGACTGTGGCGTCATCTTTGCCACCATTATACTGGTCGGTCTATACGTGCTGATCATATGGGATATTGTCGACAGGACCTTTGCTGCGCTGCTTGCCTCAACCGCAGCCATTGGCGTGCTGACGTTCATGCATGCACGTCCGACTTTGGAGCATATCGTCAGTTGGATCGACATAACGACGCTAATGCTACTCTTCGGCATGATGATACTCGTCGCCATATTATCGGAGACTGGCATCTTTGACTATTTGGCGGTATTCGCCTACAAAATGGCGAGTGGTCACTCCTGGCCACTTATATTCTTTCTGTGCTTCTTCACGGGTTTCCTGTCGGCGTTTCTTGACAATGTTACCATGGTGCTGCTGATGACACCGGTTACTATACGTCTATGCGAAGTGATGTATCTGAAGACGACATCGGTACTGGTGTGCGTGGTAATATTCTCGAATTTGGGCGGCACCTTGACGCCGGTCGGCGATCCACCGAATGTGATTATCGCCTCGAATAAGTACGTAAGTGAGAGTGGCGTCGACTTTCTAACCTTCACTATTCACATGTTCCCGGGTGTCGTTTTGTCATTTGCCTTGTGCTTTTTGTTTATGCGTTGGATGCTCCGTAATTCGTTGAGCACCGTCGACGAGGACGCTGCATTGCGTCGCTCGATCAAAGCATGGCGGCAGCAGGCGGCACGTGTACAACCTACTACGACGAATGAGGATTTGCTGCGTAAAGACATACTCGACAAAGTCAATCAGCTGAAGGATCAGTACCGCAAGAAGAAGAACGATAAATCGTTTGGTTTCAAGCCGGTACCGAATTTCATTGAGACGCTTGTAGATTTGGAGTCACGTTACTTTATACGCGACAAGGTGCTGCTGATCAAGTCGGCGATCGCAATGGGCTTTTTAATGTTGCTCTTCTTCCTACACACGCTACCATTTATGCGAGGTGGTACCCTGCCCTGGGCAGCTGTGCTGGCGGCGCTGCTGTTGCTCATACTCGCGAACAAAGAGGATATGCAAGATGTACTCGTGCATGTCGAATGGTCAACCTTGTTATTTTTTGCAGCGCTCTTCGTGCTAATGGAGGCTCTCGCAGAAATGGGCCTTATCGATTTCATTGGCAAACATACAACGTCAATCATCATGAGCGTTGGTCCTGGCTCACGGCTCACCGTCGGCATATTGCTAATGCTCTGGATAAGTGCCATGACGTCCGCTTTCGTTGATAATATACCGATAACAACAATGATGATAAAACTTACCATTACCTTGGCAAAGAACGAGGATCTCAATTTACCGATACAGCCGCTCATTTGGGCACTCTCTTATGGTGCCTGCTTTGGCGGCAATGGAACGTTGATTGGCGCCTCGGCGAATGTCGTCTGTGTCGGCATTGCTAACCAGCATGGCTACAAGTGCACCTTCCTCGATTTCTTCAAAATTGGCTTTCCCGTAATGATTATTAGCATTATTATTTCGTCGATTTATCTGCTGTTTGCACATGTTCTCTTGGAGTGGCATTGATACTAGAAGCTGCTGTTTCAATTCAAGTGTACTGATGCGTCAACAATCCAGGATAGACTATCGTGGTATATTTGAATTTTTCAGCTTCAAGAATATTGAAAGCGAAATAAAGTTTTGTGCTAGGAAATTCCTTTTTTTTGCTTTTATATATTCTAATTTTTCATTTTGATATGAAACATATCATTGTAACGCTCGCATACAATCAAAAAATGACTGACAAATGAAAAAAAATTGACTGTCCGAATGAAAAGTTGAATGTGTGTGTGGTTGTAATTGATTTTTATGTGTTTCGTTTTGTCTCGATGGTTTTCTTGTAATGATTGATGCTACGAGTATCTTACCGGCACTGACTAGTGAGTCATACGGGTTAAACAAATTCATTTCGAATATTTGTGCGAAGCACTGAGAGAGCCGAGAGCAAAGCATAGCCGAAGTGAACGCATTTTTGTGAACAAAGGGATGGGAATAGTCACGATTCATGGGCGATTTGTCGTATATTGCCGACACGTAGTAGACACCGACACGACAGCAGAACCTCGCTAGTTTCTAAATTTACTTTTATGTTCGTATAAGGGTGAAGAATGTAATTGTAAGCCAAATTAGTTACAATAACTTGTGCGTTAAGAACGTACCAAAATATTGAGATCGAGTATCGCATCGTTATAAAGTTCCTAAATAATAGAGCTGAAACAGATGTTTTTCGCCTACAGAGACTTTTAACCATGGATAGACAGTACCACGCAGTGTCTTCAAACAAGGCGGATAATTACTTAATGGCTAGCGACTATCAGGGTGGCATATGGAGGTGAGCCCTCAAAGGGTAGAAAAATTAATATTTTAAAACCTATGGTTGGTTAATGAAAAAATTCGTAGAAATCATTTGAGTAACTGAAACTATTTAATTTGAAACTACGTATACATCCGCACAGATGAGGAAAGGGTGAGTTCATATCGACGCGTTTTCGACCTGAGGAATGTGTACCTATTCTGATTTACAAAGCTTCGGCATTGATCTAATAATAATAAGGATAATAATAATAATGAATTTATTATAGCAGTTCTAAAAGTTATGATAGAATGGGTGGATTCATTCCCATACATACTTGTAATAGATATGGAATGAGATGCATTTATACTGCCTCGGTGGACTAGTGGAAGTGCACTACGTTGCCAACCGCAGAGTCTGAGGTTGACGCCCCACTGGAGGCAGACAAAGAACTATTACATTTGTGAAACCACCTCAAGTCTTAAATAATCAAATTGAATACTATACTCTGTAGGTTTATACTAGGGTTGTAACCCTACGCCATATGAAAGTTTTAGGCCCCCTACATTATATGAAAGTTTTAGACCATTTAAGAAGCCCATAAGGTTGGATGCCATACAATGTGAAAATCTTGATCTTGATGAATTGATCACATTTCAATTTGCGAAATGTTGCTGAAACGGAGTGATTTGGAACCCTTAAATATTGATGAAAATGGGCAACTTAGGACAATGATTTGCGAAACAGGTATAGTACAAAGAAAGTGAGTTTTCCCAACGACGAAGCTATCTATGAGGAAGTTGTTACTGTGCATGTGGTGGGATTGTGAAAGTCCTGTTCATTAGGAGTTGCTTTCACCTGGGCAAACGATACGTTCAGTGTTCTATTGCCAACAACTAACAAGACTAAATGAAGAGCTGATGAACACACGGCCGCAATTAGTCAACTGAAGCTGATGAAGAAGACTATATTAAGTAAGTAAAAATTGGCGCACTCTCATTTTTTCTGATTTCCCCTCGTACTCGTAGTGACTGGACGATTGACCGAGTAAGTGACCAATGCGTTGATAAATTATTACACTCTGGTGCGATACAAATAGAATCAAACTAATGTATCTCATCATTGGCTGTGTTGACTGCAGTCATAAATACTTATTTTTAGTTTGAAAACGCTGTGGAGAACCGAGTGCGTCTGTCGGCCGTCTCGGCGCCCACTTTCACATATACGAGTACATACACAAATACATTCGGTTGCAATAATGAAAAGTAAAGTGTACACGATTCTCATACCTATCAAAAATCGATTTAGTTCCTTTTAGCAGTTTGATTGATCATCAACGGTACGCGAAGCCTCACTTAATGGGCAGGAAATTGCGCTGCTTCCAGAAACGAGAAAATCTAATTAGCAAAGCACTTAAGCGGTAGGGCAAGAGCAAAGAGAGTGATTTTCTTCAATTTGACTCGCTCATTTCACACGGCCTCATGACATTCGAATAAACATTGGCACAGCGGAAAAATGAGCCATTTGCCGAGAATTAAAAAGCGACAACGTCAGCGAAAACTTGGTCTGAAGAAAATGCGAGGTACTACTTAGAAACATTTGCCACACACTGACTCACAAAATCAGAAACTCACAAACTCATAAATATACAAACACACAGAGATGAACAAGTATCAGCTAATTAAAATAGTGAAGAGCTGCTTTCGAAAAGCCATTAAAAACGAAATTGCAAAACAAGTTTCTCTTTTTCCCGTCTTCTTGAACGTTCACAATTATACAATTTTCGATAAGTTTGTTTTTCTTGCGAAAATCTCTAATTGGATTTATCTCGTAGTCGGTTGTTTGGTTGAGCATTTCCAGCATCACAATCATCGCTGTGCATCGTGATTGTTGCTTTGATATTTTACTCGTATTTTGTATAAAAAGTTTTAGAGACTAATTCGTTTAAACTGTTTATAATGAAGTTTTCAATTTCATGGACACATTGGCATGATTATCTCGTTAAATAGGCACACAAGAGCAATTAAATTTCTATTAAGTTTAAATAGAAAAGTATTTTGTTACAAATTTTTAAATATATGTCTTAGCAAAACTAAAAGACATGACCAGTAGTGCATGCTACTAAAAAAAAAAACATCAATTAATAAGACATGATCTTTTGTTGGATGGATTTTAGATTGGAAGAATAGTGCACTTTATATACAGAGGATATAGAGGTACATATTTGTGTAAGAATCCGAGCATAAACTATAAAAAGACACATAGACATGACAGTATTTAAAGTTTTGGTATCAGCTGAAACTATGAAAAAGTAAATTTAATTACTCGTGTTACTCTTGTTGATCAAACCTGAAAGTCGGTTAAGAAAACCGTGCCGGAGTCGGAATTTCTTTATTTGCGAACACGATTACGCACATCTCTAATACGCAGACTTTTCGTTACACACACTCTCAATCACGCTTACTCTCCTCTAGGCTGATATCAGAGTGAAACATATAGTTCACGCTGAGCTTGAATTGATAAATCTCTTCACGTCTATTATCGTGGGAATTCCCATGGGATGTCACATTAACGCGTATTTTTGAAGCGTGGAATCGTATTAAAATGTTTTCACCATTCAAAACGCGCTTAGCGAATATCTCTCTTTCACGTCGACCTTATTCATCGTCAAACTCAGCTCAGTATCATTCTGCCATAGGCCAACCATAGACCAACCATAGACAGGTCGCTTCAAGGTGAACGCCGAATACAAGTATCCCTGTGGCATCAGCCTTAATCACGCTTTGCATCACTCTCACTCTACTTTACTCAAACTCTCTCTTGCATTTTCCACTTTATCATATTAATAGCAGGGCCCCGGCGCGTTGCTGCATTCGCGTGCGTGTCGCTCTTCGGATGTTTTAGCAGCTCTGCGCTCTGCGATTTTCTCATTGATCTTTCAGTATTTGACTTTTTTGGTGGTATTTCGTATTCCTCACTTTTTTGTGTTTTATTTGTAACTGTACAGTTTGAGAAGCATCTGAAAATTGAGTTGGTCTTAATATTTAGAAAATTCGAATATTTTTTCGCACCGAACTTCACAGTAACCATCTAAAGACTATTCTAGAGATTCCCTGAATATTTCACCAAAATCGGTACTGCGGTTTCGGCGCCCATAACGGACAAATAAACAAAGAAACATACTTCCAATTTTATATATATAGATTACTTTACATTCATTTAGTGGTCACAACATAGTTTAGCTCCGGGACAACTGCCGTAACCAAAAGTTCGAACATAAAAACTAAGCTTCTTTCTTTGTGTATCACAACTCTAGATTTAAACAAATCATTCTGCTCTTTTTGCTAATTTTTACAGCTCCGGTATTACTTTTGCGGTAATCAGGGACAATTTACAAAATGCTCTTGATTTGTTATACATATACTACAACCAATGGTAAATTAAATTAAATTAAATTAAATTACAGTAAAACTATTGCTACATATTTCACAAAAAGGCGTAAACTCTGCTAGATACGAAATGTCAACTTACGTACTGACAATGAAGAAATTTCGTAGGCATCCAATGTAAACAAAAAGCTGCAAATCACCAAAACTATTGATAAAGTCAACAAACCAATACGCATACTTTAACCATTTATAAAACGAAAATCTCGACTATCCATTGAAAACAAACTCATCATATTTAAATCGAATGTCTCATTATGATGTATGGATCTGTAGTATGGGGTGACCGTGCGAGTACCCACATTAATAAACTGCAAGTAGCACAAAATAAGCTGCTTAAAATGATTTTCAGCCTGCCTTTCTTCTACTCTAGTGCACGTCTGCATCTACCTACTCTACTGATAAGGCATCAATATTTACCAGACGTCAATAGATCGGAAACATTAATGTAAAATTTAACCGACTAAATAGTTCTCACACCTCAACCACAATCATTTGCATTCACTGCTTAGGCCAGCTCTACTTAAACTAAAACCTGCTTTAAGTTTAATTAGATGTTGCCTCTAGTTGTCACTTTATATATGTACTAACTCAGTTCTACGTTTTTTTCAAATTTTTCCTTATTACCTCATATTATCCAAGGCAACAGTGGTACAGTTCTGCTTAGATGTAACAAAATAAATATATAAATAAATAATTATTCTGCTCTGTTCAAAAAATAAGGGGAATTACTTTATAAAATTTCGCGCGTATTATGAAAACGTACAATCATTTTTTTTTTGTAGAATGACGCTATCTATATCTATTATTGTTGCACAGGCTCACAGAGCAAAGATAATTGAAGAACATTTCATCAAAATTTCAACTCATATCGTTCCGCCATCTCCACATTCGCCTGATTTAGCACCGAGTGACTTCTGGCAATTCCATGAACTAAATTAAGGACCACACAGTGGACACCGTTTTATCTCGATCGAAGAAATGAAAATCGAATAGTAGATTTTATTGACCACTACACGGGTAAAGGACTTTTCAGACTGTTTCGACTGTTTCGAGTGTGGGAAAAACGTTTACTTTGAAGCTGGCGAAATTGATTTGACAAACTAAATGAAGATTTTTTATCTTTTAAACAAATCCAAATTTAATTTTTGGGCACAGTGTTTTATGTATATTGCTGTTAACACATGTTTTTGGAAATACTTTAGAAGTCTTTTTTTTTTTTTTTTGGTAACTGTAGCCAAGGCGCTGTTATTTTTGCTCGTCGTGAGTTTGCCCTTCTTTCATGTTCAATGGGTCATTTAGTCATTGTTTTTTTTTTTTCCTTTAGATTGGCATGTACAAGTACTAAACCATTACGACGGGGGTGCTAATTTTTTTTGTATGATGTTTGCTTAGGTTTTTAATCGATTTCTATATACTTATTAACAATTCTGTTATGTCTACGTTGAACAAATGCGACTAACCCATCAAACATGCAACTTCACGCCATATCTGGCATAGTTAAGAGTTTAAGTAAGTTCGATAAGTGGATTTTCAAAGCAATTGAATGCTTAGATTGTCACATCATCATCATCACCATCATCATCAGCGACATCATTTGCAACTTTATCGTTGCAAATTGTTGCCACTTCTCAGCATCTGCCTTTGAACTCAACTCATTGCCAGTATCAGTTAACTCTTAATGAATTTGTCTGATGACTGTGCAGATAATGGCGATGACTACTTTAGGTAGCACAGCTTGCTTTTCATTGAGCTTGCACAAGTTCGATGGGCATTAATTGGGTTGCATGGGGCATGCACGGTGTGACTTTGGTTCAAGGGATATCAAGATGAAGTGAAATTTATTAAAAGGCTATGAATTTGGGTGGAATTGATTTAAGGGCACAGCGGCTTTTATTTGTTAATTATAAATGTTTTTCTGGAAAAAAGTGTTTTATTTTTCAAAGTAATCTTTTTTACATCAACAGTCTGCAATAGTTTGTCAAGTAGGGAGTAATTTTTTATTAATTATTCCTTGTTTTCTGAAAAAGTGTTATGGCTTGAGGATTGTATGGGGCTATTCAATACCTTGGATGTGCGTGACTTTTGTAGCGCAATTCATGAAATTTCTGAATGATAAAGATACAAGAGTACCTTTCCTTCAAATAATAAATAATAATACTCGATCGCATCAGTTATAGTAATATACACATAACACCACTAACTGTTGACGTGTACTTGTAGGTCGTAAAACCAACTTAGTCTTTCTTCGACAACGATTTGGTGAGTGTGACTGATTAACTGTGTTGATTGCTGCTTGATTTCTGGCATATTTGGCAATGAATGGTTTCAGTGTCACAATTGAAATTATAGCGCAGTTAATTCAATAAGTCATTATTATATTGATCCGCCCTCTTGCAACTGTTGTGTATCGAAGAAATGAGAGTTGCTTGTGATGTGTCGTCTTGCAGTGCCCCAAGCCCATATTTGAATGGGGTCTTTGTGCAAACGTTAATATTGCTAGTCGTTCGCGTATTATCTGCCATCTCCTCTATTTCTATTTCTCTTTCTCTCAGTCTCAATTTCCTTTGCTCATATTCATGTCTATGAAACATCAGTTCGCGTGCAAATTAAACATTACGCCCTCTAACGGTTTGTTGCTCTCATCGACAGACATGCACTCTCCTCTTCCATGTGCCGCATGCAGCATGTCAAAACGTTGTGCTCTTGGCAATTGGCCAATCTATTAGAAAAAATTGTTGTTTTTTGTTTTTCTGCTGTCGGTGCTCAACAACAACGAGTGCAAAGTGAGCAAAAGAAAAATTAAAAATCGTGTATCGGATACTCGCATGCATACTTTCACCATAGCCCCGCAACCATCTAACCAAGCGTCTGTGAAACCACCCACCTACGGCATCGCTCGACTTGTGTTTTGTATCTGGGCGAAATAATCTCAAAATGCGCTGTCAAATCTTTGTTGTTTTTATTGCTTTCTTTAGCTTTTGTTTGGATATTTTAAATTGTTTTGGCTTGCAGTGTTTAGGAATGTCCGTGAAAATGTTTTTTTTTGTGTTCTCCAAAAAGAAAAAAATAAAATAAATAAATAAAAATAAAATCAAAAATAAACGAAAGAAAATGAACTAAAAAAAGTTTGCAAAAACTCATTATGATAAACAAACACTCGATTTTTAAGCTTGTTCCGTCTTATTCCACTTTGCTTGTTCAACGTGTACGGAAGACTTTAGTACGGTACTTGTCTCAGACTTGTGGTATTCGCTTCTGAACAGAGAACATGTAAAAACAATATTAAAAAAAATAAATAAATAAAATAATTCTGGTATATGCCAACTGATATTATTTCATTCTTTTTCGCCCTCGCTCTCTTTTTCACCAATCCTTTTTCACTTTCACTATTTTATTTTTATCTATATAGGAAGCCCTGACTTGGGCGAATCCAAACTGGCACATCAATTCTGGTTTTCATATCCGCCACCGGGCGCTGGCGGCGGCTCGTCAAGTGAGTACAAAATCGTTTTTAATAATTAATTCATTAATCAACTCAAGCATAGAAAAAAAATTAAGAAAAAATTAAATGCAGTGGTAACTCTACACTTAATATATATTTATAGTTTTTCATGCTCTGTCTCTATCTAACTGTCTCTCTTTCTAACTACAAAGTCAAACTGTGTATCGCTCTCTATCTCTATCTATCTCTAACGCTATTTCACATTCACTATCTGTGTCTATCTTTCTGTCAGTCTAAATCGCTCTCAATGTCCGAAACTAACCTTACCTTATTCTTAATGTATATGCGTCTATATATATTTTTATAGTCAATTAAATACTAAATTATAATTTAAAAAAAAAACATAAATAAAATTTTTAAAAATCTGTCTCGAACCGTTCATTTCTAAGTGTTCTCAATGAGCTCCTTTAAAATGTCTTTCTTTTGTACTTCATAATGTACTTTATGTATTCTGTTTTCGTTTCATTTCCTTCCATTTTGGTTTGGTTGTCGTCGATTTCATTTAGTTTTATTACGTTATCTTTTTAGTAAACTTTCTTTCGTAACGTTACATTTTGTTCTGATCCACAGTATTTTTATATTTACCCTTTCACTTTCCACTTGTACCCGTTTCAAGATCGTTCACAAAATCGAGTTTGAATTCGTACTAACTATTGAAGCCTTAAGTTTTATAACGATTTATTGATGTTGTTAATGCAATGGCAAAGGCATACATAAGCAAATAAATAACTCTTCTCATATTTTATGTATAAATCTCCAAAAAAAATAATCTTAATAATTGTGTTATTCGTTAAGGGTTTTGTAATAAACTCGCTTTGGTTTTTTAGTTCATTTCCGTTCAAGTATTTGTACTCTAAATATTTTGATTTCGTTTAATTGCGTTTAGGCTTTGATTTCCACTCATTTGATCTGTGTAAACTGTTAAAAGGTGTGGCGTGAAAAATAACTAAGTTCAAGAATGTACCCGGCCAAAAAGTTTGATTGTTTTAATATACACTTCTTAGATCATAAAATTCTTCATAAACTCTTCAGTTTAACAACATTTTTGAGTGTAACACTATTGTAAACAACTTGCATTATTTACAGCAGTTTGTTTTTTTATGCAAAGTGAAAGAAGTAACTGAAAAATACTATATAGTATATAGAAGAGCAGCAATAATATTTTACATATATTTCTTAAGTTCGCGGCACTCTTTCTGATAATGATATAAATTTTGATTGACCCTCGCATAGAATACTTTGTTTACAGTCATGTCAGTAAATCTTTTAGTGTGTTCCACGTGTTTTTTTAATGACGTTAATAGACTTCAAATGAGTAAATCAGGGTGGTCTATAGTTTACTCAAATTTCTTCACAATTGAATCCATTGAAGGTATGAACTAAAATTTTTCGACGAAGCTTGAGATTGTATCCTTTCCGTGTAACACAAAATGGGACTGACTTTGAGGTTGCAAAAAATAAATTTGAAATATATCAAGACAAAATAAAAGTCTGAAATTGTATTTATTTAGTTATTGAATTCACCAGTGAAACGATTATTCATTAGTTGCGTCGGTTTGAATCTGTAGCTTTTGTAAGGTCTTCAGTTTTTTACCTTAAGTGGCTTGAATTTTGAAATTTTTTTTTTTTGCATCGTTTTTCGTTGTTAAATAAAAAAAAAAAATATAATGTTCTTTTTCGCGTCACACCCAGCTCTCATGTTCATCTCTAATGTTTCCAGTTGAACTCTATAGCTATACTAAGTAGTAGTAGTTGTAAATAGACAACACGAAGTGTTCAGTGCAAGTTGAAAAATAGTCGTAAAAGCTTCAAAAAATAAAAACAATAATAATTTTCAACTTGCAATGCTCACTTTCTGAAAAAATTCAAAACAAACAAAATCTTTTATTAAATAACAAAAACTAAAAAATAAAAATAATAAAAGAAGAAAAAAAAATCTTAATACTAACGTCTTTTTGTTCTTTACTATTTCTTTTCTTCAATAATTATCGTCGTTATCGGTGATTAAAAAAAAAACACAAATAACCAAAAAAAACAAACTATTAAATGATAGATAAATAAATTTCATATATATAAAATATTAAAAGACGTGCTTAACTACCTCATAATATAGGTGTCAAATTGTGTAGTAATTTCAACACATCAAGTAAAACATTAAACTGTAAAAGTTAAGTAAACGTGCAACCGTAAAACTAGTTAGACTATAGCATAGAAAAAGCAGCAGAATAACAACAACTAGTACAACAAAAAGAACAACAAACAACAATAACTACATAAACAACACGCACTCTGTATACTGTAAAAATACGCTGCTGTTCCACAAACATCGAACACAACAAAGATAAAAATATATATGTATACACAAAACGAAAAGAAAAAACACATTACAATATGCATAGTAATTGAAACACACAATAGACAAAAAAAAATATAAAATCCAAAGATCAGTTACATCCTTGAAACGTACGAAATCTTTGCGCCAAAATTCACAATAGCTCGCTCTCGTACTCGTTCCCGTACTTGTTGTGTCACTCGCACTAGCCTGTTCACTCGCTCGCTTCTTCTCGCTATACGCACGCAAATCGTTACTCAACTCTCGTACGAAACACACGTCAAAATGTATACTCGTTGAACAACAAAATAATTGAAATTAAATTAAAAAAATAAAACAAAATAAAACCTAGTTGAAGAAGCAAACAAAAAAGAGAAAAGAAAAATAAGTTAAAAGAAATCAAGTAAAGCACTCGTAAAACTCAACTCTCACTCACTCTTAGAGGTAAGGTTCGATTCGATTCGCTCGCTTCGTGTCGTTCGTTCCATTCCGACACGACACGATCTGTTTCGATCTGTTTCGTTTCGTTTCGTTGTAAGCCGTAGCAAGCGTTCTTGTCTTTGATTTCTGGTTTCCGTTTTCGCTTATTTAATTCATTAAAAAAACTTATTTCTTTTACTCATTAATTGATTATGTTGCATTTACTTCTTAACTTTTCTTTCAATTAGTTTCTTTAGTAGATCTCATTTAGTTCCATCGAATTTTTGATCAACACATTCGAATGCGCGCATCGCATGCCGAAATTTTTATTCGATTAAAGCTTGAATAAAATATTTTTACCATTACAATAGATTTTTTTAATCTCAAGTAGTTTAAGCTATGCTCTACTCTGCTGATTATGCTTTGACAATATACTCAACAACAACAACAACAAATCGTTTTTTATTGACTGCGAAATTCAATCATACGCACTGTTGGCCGGTGGCAACTCAATCTTTGGCATGACGAGCGAAAGTAGCGTGCAAACAATTGTGAAAAAAAGTATTGAACAGCGCACAACAGAAATTGTCAACATCGCGTGGCGTGGCGTTGCAAAATATTTGAACAGACCATTTGTCAGTGGAGCGCGCATCGAGCGCACTGATGACAAAGCAGCGTTAAGCCCCTTTAAGGCCCATAGAAACCCAGCCAAGCTCAATAGAGCCAATGCAAATGCGAATAGACCTGAAGTCAACTCAACTCGGTGAAGGCGCTTCGAACGCCGTGCGAAAATAAACGAGACGAATCTAAGCAAACTTGACTCATTTTGCATATAATTTGCTCTTCACATTGCATATTGCATTCAGCCATCTGTTTGCTACTATTGATAGTGCGCTGATTGAATATGAGTGTACGACTAATCACTATACAGTATAGAATAAGCTTTTAACTGGTAAATCCAAGCCACATTCAAAGGAATCAATTTGCATTTACTTCGAAAGGCATACAAAGTGTGCACAGGTACGAGTTTAAGGTAGATATGCAACTTGAATTCACGAGGTATTCGAGGGATTTTGATCAAGCATTTATATAGCTGCTTTGGTAGTTGGTAATCCTCGGTACACAAATTTCTTTCAGTTCACGTGCATTGTGCTAAAATAGGGTCCAAGAGTGAAATATATATATTTGAGCTGGAGAAAAATAAAGATAGAAGGCTAACCTCAATTTCAAGTATCTAATGAATCTAATCTAATAATGACGCATGTATTCATAATCCAATAATCCGAGGATCTGGAATTTTTCACTTATTTTATATCGCTTTAATTTATGTCTAAGAGTAAAAAATTTTACCGTTAAAAAGCATAAATAAAAAAAATCTTATAGCAACTTTAAAATGACCTATTTGTTTTATGATTTCAATAGACGCCGGAATGCAAATTTTTGTTTCCGGATTAGAAAGAAGTCGTACCAAATATGGTGGGAACAATGATTGAGCGTTGGTATTGGTTGCTTAGTTAGTCTTGCTACTACCATATCATATTTAGTGTATATATGATAAAGAAGTGTTTTAATAATTTTTAGTACCAGCAATGTTTTCCTGCCTCACGTTATTTTTTTTTAAAGTGATGTAGATGAGACTTGTCCACTTGGTTTAAATTCAACATTTTATTATGATCGGTATAAAACTTTCGATTTGTATAAACAAAACAAATGGAGTCATTTTTGAATAATCGTTTTTCGAATATAATTTTCTGTCTAATTACTTAGTAGAACTAATTGAAAGCAGCTCTCGTACAAGAGCAGCTACATTTTCAAAATGGAAATCAAAAGGTACACATTTTGATCGTGTAGAAATTTGAATCACAGAGACGCACACACATATTTAGGAATAGTTAATAATTTTAATTACGACAACTACAACCAAAATGTTTGATGTCTTGAATACTATGTTCTAAACAAAGCTACAAATGTGTTCATTTTTATAAGGTGATTGGATCTTTAAGAAGTACGAGAACAAGTCGCCTACAATATTTTTGTACTCAATACACTACCATATTTTGCCATATTTATCGGATTTGAGTTGTACCATTTCATTTCACATAATACGCGTTCAGAACATGGTCATGCCCAACGGTGTGGTCTTACTGTGCACCTAATCCCCCGCATAGATGATGAGTGCAAACAAGCCGAGCCAAGCAAAGCTAAGTCGGTCGCCATCTGTCAATTTACACATTTCCCTCATTCCAATTGTCATTTTAACGCTAAGCGTAAAAGAAAATACGTTGAAGAAAAGTAAGTGGTCCGAAGAAGAAGAAGAACAAGAAACATAAGTAGGCAAAAAACAAGAAAAAGACAAATATGCTTGTATGCAAAATGGTTACGACAAAAGCCGGAAACAAAGAGCGCATTGGCCATGCCGCGAAGAAGCTTCTCCGTTGCTCTTCGCTTCGCTAGGGTACTTTCCAACGTACTACCTGCTCTCACGCTCACATTCACGCTGGCGTTGACATTGGCGCTCTCCCTCGCCTTCGTTGCTTGTTCGTTTGCTGGCTTTCGTTTGGTTTGCGGCCGCTGCTGACTCTCAGTTTCAGACGCAAAGCGTGCGTAATTAGACTTGGGCATCCGTCAGCTGCGGCTGTTTCACATCGTGTGGCGCGCAAATCTGCGAATTTCATCAGAGTTGGCCTCGTCGTCCGCGTCTCATTATATTTCTTTCCTTTTTCATTCATTCGATAACGTAATATAAGCGTGAAATCAAATCGCATCAAACATAATAAAACGTTTCTCGGCTTCCGTTCGGTGCTGCACGTTGTGGTACGGTGTGGCATATGAAAAATGTCACCGTCGCCGCCAAACCTCTCCAAGTATCTGATGGCTGTGCGCCGTCGTAAGACGCAAACGCGCGAACAACAGGAACGCAATGCCGTCCAATACGAGTGCGAATGTGAGTTGGTACTGCAATGCGCCACCTTGGCGTGGCGGCGTTGCTCGTTCGCACAGCAAAAGTCGGACGAGCGGTCGCAATGCACCATACAACACTACAATATAATTAGAAATATTGTTTGCGAGTCATCGACGTTGTCATTGTCAACGCTGTCGTTGTCGTCGTTATCGTAGTCGTCATTGTTATTTTCATCATTGTCACGGGCGCAACAATGCCCACTTTTTAGCCTTTGCCACGGAAACGGCAAATTGTACCTGGCAGAGTGGCATACGACATTTTTTAATACAGCCGCCATTTCCGCTCCTATTATAATTATAATTTAATTGACTTTTAATGCGTTTGTCATAAACGCATTCTATCGAAGTGGTTATCAAAGTGGTTAATAACAAGTGATGTTGATACGGTACAAGCTAATCGATTCTTAAGTTGTACAAGTCAACTGTGTGAATTTCATAGAATAAGCGTTAAACCTAAGGCTCTGCGTCTTTGTAACATACAAACAAAAGATATATTATTAGGAATCTCCTTCGAGAGCCTAGAATGTATAAGATTCCACACTTGATTAACATCGAAGCTACTAAAACAAACTCAACTCCAAATTCAGCATTCAGTCCAACTCGGGGTGCTCATCTAAGTCGAAACATCTATAGGATTGATTTGTGAACCGTTTCGGTGCAGCTTTAAAATCAGGTTTCGCTATGAAGCCGAATTACTGCAACACTTTCAATACACAGAACAGAGAAAACTGAAAACTATTATATTATAATCTTCGTCTGACTTAGTGATCAGCCACGTCAGGTAAAAAATAAATATACTCTTCAATTTTGTATACTCTTAGCACCCTGTAGAAGGCGTCGGAGACCTCATATGATTGGTACATTCTTAATCAGCTTGACGAGACGATTTGATTTAAACATATCGACCTGTATTTCTGTCTGCCTACCTATCTATCTATCCTGTCCGTCTTTCTGTCCATCTGCATATACGAGGTGTGTATTACCCGCAGATATAATACATCTGTGCCAGCGTTTTTCCAATCCTCGAAGAACTATGCGGTCTTTATTTCCTCAATTGTGGCAAAGCTCCGTCTATTGAAGGTTAATTTTAATTTTGGCAAAAGAAGAGGGTCACAGAGGTCCAAGTGGTATGGAGTTGTTTTTACCTAAAAATATATGAATATTTAATCCAATTTATTAGATTGCAACAAATCGCCAACAAATCTGTCGAAAACAAACTAAAAATACAAAATTGGTGACAATGCCAACGTATGTGATAGAGGTCTGCATGAATGCATTCAAAAAGGTCTTTTTTGGTACTCATGATCAATTGAATGAGTGTGACATTCATTTCATTTGAATGAATGTGATTGAATGCATGTAGTTGGCAGATTATTTGATGTACTCATTCACACGAAGTGTTGTCGAATTAAATTGAGTTTTTATTCGTGTACATTTTACACATACTGCATTTATTTTATTGGGAAAAAAACAGAAATTAATACAAAATTTATTGTGTTTGTTCAAAGAAATTGAAATAAACATAAATTCTACATAAACTTTATTTAATGTGGTTATTAAAATTACAGAACTTAATTAATACTATTGCTATCTAGGAACATTGTTTTGTTTACTTTATCGGGGTTAGTGGAAATTGTACACCGTTTTTCGGTTATTAAATTCCTAGCACTTGAAAATGCTAAACAAACACAACAACAACATAAATTATTTAAATCCAAATCAGCTTATTATTAACTAACACTTTGCTTCAATACACATTAGATTTTTACCATATTTTGCATAATTTGTAAATTTTTTTTAGACTTCACACAAACCAAACAACCAAATTAATGTGATGAGTACCAAGAATTACCATACATTTTTCGGTATCGGTATTCGTCTCCTACACCGTAATTCATTAATTTGGCTGTGAGTGTCGATTACAATGCTGACTAAAAAATGAGTATTCAATATTTTTGTGTTTGGTTGCCGACAGAGAGTGCGAAATTCAATGGTACTCATTTCTAGGCAGACCTCTACATACTATGTAATAACAACAACAACAACAAAACAAAAAACAAAAATTGGAAATCGATAACACGTAGACCGAGAAACATGAGAATTCCGTTTATGTGTTGAACACACCTCATATGTATGCAACCTGGTATTTCAATTTTTGCGCTAGAGAGATGAAATATTGCATGAATTTTTGTTTTTATTTTGGTTAGGTTACGACAACAAAGAGAGGAATTGCCATATAAAGAAATGTTTACACATAAAATAACTTGTTTGTTTTTTGACTTATCGAGTTGATTATTTTCAGGTCTATTCACACAAAACTTGAAAATCTTTAAAATTATCAGATCATACAGCGCTCTTATAATCCACGGGTCTACAAATTGAACTGCAGTATATACATACAAGTGAAGTATTGTAATATCGTTGTGCTTTCTTTTTTCTTATTTTTAGAATGCTAAGTTATTTTGAACCCATATTCGCTTCCCACAAAGAATCTAGTAAATCCAATATGTCAACCAGTGTCATAGCATAAATAAGCTACCGTTTTTTTTTCTGCTACCGAATCCTTTTAATGCAAAGGTAAGAATGGCTTTTGAAGAATGTCTTTCTACGAGGTTCGGTTCAGTACTCTAATTCAATGGCTAAGCATATATGTTTATGTATGATTTCTGTACTCCAAATTAGCCTCATCCATTTTGACCAAATTTCAGATTAACTATGAGATCTGATGAAATCGTTGAAATACTTAAAAGGATTCAATAAGTACTTCTTAAAAATATGTTTCCAAATATAACAGTTGCCTTTTGAAATATTTTGAGAACTAATAATTATAAAAAATTTTGATATTGAATAGTTATACTATCAGAGTTCTGCATTCAGTGCCTCAGCTTTTGAAGCCACTTGACTCTTTATCACACACTCACGACTGAAGTCATGTTAGTGCTCCACAAAAAAAAAAAAAATATTCATACTGACGAGCTGCACTCATGTATTTTCTTCAACTTAGCTTATTCAGTGTTAACTACTTGGGAATAGAGACGAGTAACTAGCAAGTAGCTCGTGCGACAACCGATATACAGCTAGGGCAAAAAAAATAGCACCACTATGACACGGTTTCTTCTCGCTCAAAAAGCAAACCAATAATGTTGGAAAGGTGATATTTCAGGCTACATTTTTTGTAAAGACATTTCTGTAATTCGTCGCTCGTGTTAGAATTACATTGATTTGAAAATGAGTGTAATACTCGATATCTGAGAATGAAGATGATGTTTATGCTTTTTTACTATAAATGAGGTATACGGTTTAAGGTGAGAATGCTGTGAGTGAACGCAGGACCGAGAAGTGATTTGATCCATTACGTTCCGGAAAGTCCAATGTCAAAGATGCACCTCGCTCTCGTCAGCCAGTCACTAAAAAAAGGTGATGAAACGGTAAATTCGGTTCTCTACTGCACACAACTCGACCGTTTGAAGGCAGCAGTCAAAGAATTTATCAAAAATTAAAATAAAAAAAATTATCCAAAAATGTATCGAAAAACCGCATATACTTTTTATATCACTTTTATACGCGACCCGGTGAAATTTACTTATTTGTGTACATTATCATTATAGAAAGTTTTCTGTGAGTGTTTGTCTATGTGTTCGTGTGGGTGTGAGCAATTAGTTTTGCAATGCATTTAACCATTGCCTGCCACTCAGTATGTACAGTTATTACTTTATAATACAGCAACAACAATAGAAACCACTTTTAAATAACTGTAATTTTGCATGTGCTGCCAACTCGCTCGTTTCCAGCTCTTTTCGCCTGCTCATTTGCAACATCGATGCCATTTGATCTCTTGAATGGTTGCCGTTACTTTTTACTGACGCGTTGAACGTGACTGTCTGCATGTGTCTTTGTGCGATAAATCTTAGTGCTGAATGCTCTGGGCATGCGAAATTTTGAAGAAATAATAATAATATTTTGTTTTCTACTTTTTCTTTATTATAAAATTGTTATGAATACTCTTTTTTCTAAAATAAAAAATACATACATATAAAAAATAAAAAAAGAAAACCAACTAAGTTGACGCTTCGGCGTGCGTTCTCCTGTCTCTCTTCCTATTTCTCTTTTTTCTCTCTCTCACTCTTTCTCACTCTCTCTTTGGCCGTCTTGCACACTTAATTGCTCCACTGTGGTTATAGACAGCAAAACATCGCAAACCGACGAAGAGAAGCAGCGCGATCGTCAACGCAGCGAACGCGAAGCGAAAAAGGAAGAACAGGACGCCATCAACTACAAGGTGAGTGAGAAAGAAAAGCGCTGAAACGATACTCGTGCAAGGCAAGCAAGAAATAAGATAACCAAATAAAGTATAATTAATAAGAGTAAGAAAGTGGTATAAAGAAAAAAATAATAAAAAATATGTCATTAATGTGAAATGCAAAAATGGCAAAGCAACCTACGAATTTCTAGTAAAAATGCACTTTGCAACAATTGCATGCAAACAGCGCGATAAGGAAGCACGCGAGGCACGTCTCTTGGATTTTGAGATACGACGCCAGCAGAAGCGCGAAGAACAGAAGCATCAGCAACAACAGCAACAGCAAACGGTACAGCAGCAACAATCGCAGTGCGAACAAAGTCCGCCAACAACGTCAGCACAATTGCAACTGCAATTGCAACAGCAGCAGCAGCAGCAGCAGCAGCAGCAACAACAACAACAACAACAACAACAACAACAACAACAACAACAACAACAACAACAACAGCAACCGCAGCAGCAGCAGCAAAAGTTACAAAAACAACAGCAACTGAATCAGCAACCCAGCTGTAGCGGCATTGGTTTCAGCGGAAGTGGCACTGCCACACCACACCACACTCAAACACCGCCGGATCGCTCGCTGCCACCTGCGTTTCGAACGCGATCGATTGAACGTGAACTTTACTACGAACGGAAGCGTTATTCGGCACCAGAAGCAGCAGCCGCACTTAAGGTTTCTATCTTCTACTACCAACACACACACAAGCACATGAACAAACACACACGCACACACATACAAATGAACAGTTGCATAACGCAAAAACAATAAACCAAAGTGAACAGCCTTTCCATTGTGGCGCAGCAGTGCTGAGAAGAGCTGCCACTTAACTTAACCAACACTAAACACAATAGCGAACTTCAAGACATCTATGCTAATCGTAGTTTCTTTTTACTCTTTTTCACTGTTTCTATCTCTCTCACGTTCTTATTCGCTCTCTCTTTCTTATGTATAATTTTGGAATGTTTTGTTTAGGGCCCCGTAAGTGCCACACCATCACCGCAGACTTTTGCCGGACCGCCGCCTCCAACGCCATCGGTGGTGGCGGGCCCGCCGGCAACGGCAGCAGCTGCCACAGCTGCGATCATACCAATACTACCGCTCGGCGTTGCAACGCTGCGCGATGACTCCACCGAATCGGAACAGTCCGTGACATGCACACAGGCCCAGCCGGATGCATACCATCGCATTATGTGAGTAAACCTTTTTGTATATAGCACGACAACTTGCTAACTAAATCATCTCCATTAACCGTCATCAACATAAGTATTCGCATTATTTAATATTGCTGTTTAGAGATCTGGGGGATCATAATTCAAGCGCAACCCATACTCCAATGAATTGGAGATTTCTACTTTAAAAAATAATATCTCAGCCGGTGAGTCCGGTAAGACAGCCAACTAATAGTCGTGAATCCAACATGGAGTGTGACTTGGAGAACCGCCATTACATTACCGTTACTACATATATATTTTCTTGTTCACTTCAAGAATATCCATAAATCAAGTAGTGTTGTCTGATAGGGTGGCTGATTAGCCTGCCGCTGTCACTCCTAAATGATGGGAGGGCCATCTATAGTCGTCAAGGAAAACAACGCCATCTAGCGAAGGTTGGCGGTATCGACTCATGACAGCAAATGACGCCAAACCGTACTATAACCCATCACCATAAATCTTGCCTCCAGTGGGGATTGAACCTAGGCCTCAGCGGTCGGCAGGCTAGTGCTCTACAACTAGGCCACCGAGGTATATATTCGTAATACTAATACCCTGTCCTCTACGACTGACTGACTTAGTCTCGGGCCAGTGAAAGTCTAAGAGAACGCAATCCCCGATATTTCATGTGCAACTTGGTATCAAATCAACAAATTCAAGAAATTAAATTCATTTTCATTTTTTGCAACAATACTCGTCAACGATTTGGAGAGTTGCCGTATTACATCCCGACAACAATTAAGATTCGTACACCCATAAAATATGAACAGATTGACATTTTGAGTATGAAGTGCTTTTCACAATTTCAGACCTAGGGGGAACACCGGTTCCTTTTTCTGAGAACCGAATGGTATCGACGATGGTTTGGCTATTGCCGGAGCCTCACTATAGCCGAATGTGGCACTCTTACTGGCTGACGTGTCGATTTCATCATTGTTAAATGGGCTTGAAGAGTAATCGTGTCATTAAAATTAAAATAACGAAATCCTTGAACTTTCCACTCCTTGACCAGGTAGCCATTTGCGTTTGCCTTTTCAACTTGCACTTAAAGAGTGTGAGCACCAACCAAATTAATATTGTTTTATAATTCGAGTGTGAAAAATTAACAAACTGTACAGAGGTGAACACATTTTCAAATCAATAATCCGTTATATGTATTAGAAGAAGAAAGTCCGAACTATTCCAAGTTGTCTGAATAGCCTTAGAGCAGCCCATCTAGGGCCCGTATCTCATATGCATAGTACATAACATACGGATTATCCCATTATACGAAATAAAATAAAACCTCAAAAATGGGTGGGCTCGTGTATGGTAGGATTAGAAAATAAATTCCCTTTACTTTTGAAATCAAACCCACACTTGAATACCCTCCAATTAATTGATTAAAACGACAATCGAATTACATTTGAACATTGCTTAATAATCTAATCACAAATCATCTCAACTCAAGTAACATTAAAACGGATTATGAAGTACGGCGACTGTATAAGTCAAACGCTCCTTCCTAAAGTGGGTTGGTGTGTGCCCGAGTCACCTGCTTATACAATAAGTACATAACTGCGAATTTATTATGTGAATTTATTTAGTTATATAAATATTACAAACTGTTCTTCAAAAATTTCGTTACGGTTCCATGACTTTTGGTTGATTGTGTTCATATACGTGTTATAGTGTACAGCTTAAATAACAGGAACATTAACGGTAGGGGTTGTAACTTGATATCTCATGCACGGTGTAACGGTAGAGCGCCATTGGAGGCGCTTCAGAGACAGGCCACCGTATGAGCTTTGCATCTGCTTAAGGAGAGGGTTGTCGACGAGCCTTTCGTGGGCGCCCTGGAGAAGATACAGCGGCTATGTTTTATATTTTCATAATATTTTCATAATCAACACTCACCGCGTTTTGGTTTTACGGGCAGCACTGCCAGGGCCGCCGCCTGTCTCTGAGCCCGAACCTTTTTCCAGAGGAAGGTTAAGATCAGTGCAACCGCACAAGGAATTAAAATTACAAACCAATAATGAGTTATGAAAGTTTCAATCGATATACGATTAATCGCGTACATTTTCTTTAATAGTTGTGCGTTGTAGAATAACATGGAAGAAGAAAACGAAAAAAATTCAAATATTCGTCGGATATTCCATTGAATAATGGTTGATGTTGCTATAATTAGATTAAGCTAAGGATGGATAATGAACGCAACTGTAATGTGGTCATCTCTGAACCAAAGAAAACTGTGCGGAAGTAGCCTGAAAAGATGTTCAAATGGGTAAATTACACTTTTCTCCCCTCACT
>JAWNKX010000439.1:0-80000 GCA_035041755.1 Cacoxenus indagator
GTTGTTTTATTCTGAGGTTGGCCCTACCGTTTAAGCTGTGAGCAGGCCGACAACATATGTTCGCTGTAACTGTGACACTTTTCACAAAATTCACCATTCGCTCTCACCACCAAAAAAAGAAAAACGGTAATTACCTTTGGTTAAGGAGAAACAAAGTCAAGACAAAAAAAACCTGCAATTGGGACTCCAAAGGCCCTCGGAATCGCCTCGGCGCATCGACCCGCCTCCAGCATCCGGGCCATCATCACGGGTAAGCAACATCTTTGGACAGTCGTGCCGGTGTCAAGTTAACTCCAACCTACTCTTTTCAGGGCCTTGGCCGGAGCCCCATCGACACGCGTGCACCTTACTTCACTCCAATTAACTGCCCAGTGTGTTACTATGTGTATGTATGTGTTTTTTATTTTTTTATTTCAAAAACAGCTTAACCTAACATGAGCGCACTACCCTATGGTACCGCCTATGAGCGTTAGTTCGTTGGGTGCACGCCCGGCACCTTAGTCTGCTCTTTGCTACCTTCGTGTACTTTCCAGGCATCTCAGTGCTTTCATAATTTCCGCTCTGTAGTTGGAAACGGCATGCCAGTTATCTACACTGTAGAGCATCACTTCGCAGAAGTTGCTGCTCGTCGGCTGCTCCCCTATGCGATCGGCCAGTTCTCGTCTGGCATGCGCGAATCTGCCACAAACGAACGCGAAGTGCTCGGGGTCTTCGATGCTCCCGTCCTCGCAGAACGTGCACAATAGGGACTCTTTGTGGCCGAACCTATGAAGGTAGCTAGGGAAACAGCCGTGTGCACTCAAATATTGTTTTAGGTAGAAATTTACCTCGCCGTGGAGCCATGGCTCCAGGTTGGGTATCAGACGGTGTGTCCAGCGACCCTTCCTCGATGTCGACCAGCGGGCTTGCCACTAGCGTATGCTTCTCATTCGCAGATCCCTCAGCACTCTGTGCATATGATGTTCGCCTGATCTTCTTGCAGTAAAGGGATCTGCAAATTCAGTGGGTAGCAGGTCTATCGGAATCAGGTCAGCAATCACGAGCGCTGCGTCATCCGATATCGTCCGGGATCTGCAGCATACCCTTATGGCCCCCAGTGTGTAGACCGACTCTATTCCACTACGGTAACTCCTGTTCTTTAGCGCACTTACCCAGACTGGTGCGCCATTTAACATAATGGACTTCGTCACCCCTTGGAGTAGCATTCTTCGTCCCTGTCTTGGTCCCGGTGTGTTAACTAGCATTCTTGAAAGTGCCCTGCATGATTCCACCGCTTTTTTCCTGATCATTTGACAATTAAACTTTAGAGAGAGTCGGTCATCCAGGGTGACACCTAGGTACACTATCGCTCGTTTGGAGACAATTGACGTTCCGCCTACTATTACCGTCGCATGCTCCACGCTCTTTCGGCGAGATATAAGTAGAGCTTCTGTTTTTGCCTCGGCCACGCCACTGTACATAGTGTTCCAGAGAAGGGGTCCAAAGACTGAGCCCTGGGGCACTTCGCCCGTTACACCGTGGCATCGTTGTCCTTCGCTATATAGCAGTACGCGGTTGTCGAAGTAGCTGTGGATTAGGTAAGTACGCTGGTACTCCAAAGTTGCTAAGTGCACCTAGAATCTCGTCATCTCGACGATGGCTCGGTGGTTGCTTGCGGTGAAGCAAATCGCTTAGTGATCAGGAGGTCGAGTTGAAGAGTGAGCCATTTATGAATATAAGGTCGATTATGGAGCTAGCTCTGCTATTGCTGAAAGTGTGCTAAGATCCTAGATTTGCCAGAACAACATCAATAGTTGCAAAGGCTTCCAGGAGCGTGCGTCCTCTAGAGTTGGTCCAAGGGCAACCCCAATCGATTGCCCATGCGTTGAAATCCCCAGCGATAAAGACGGGATGATGACGGCGTGCATCTTCAACCAGGTCGTCGAGAATAATCCCAAAGTCCGGGAGGCTGGTACTCGGAGCCAAATATACACTGTAAAACCACAGTCCACCAATTTGCGACCTTACATAACCACGCGCAGAATGAACGGGGTCAAGTCTTAGCAATCGAATGTTACACACAAGTATCGCAGATTAGTTCTCCCGATCTGAGCACCATACACTAGGATTTTTGCTCGTGTATGGCTCACTGAGTATCGCCACATCTACGTCCAGTTCGCACACTGTTTGGGATAACAAAGCCTGTGCTTCCGAGCATCGGTTGAGGTTGAGCTGTAGAAACTTAATCGTGGATACGTCTGCCTCGCTTCTCGATAGCCAAAGGACACCTACGGCTACCCGCTTCATGACTTACATCCTTGGCATTACTCTTTCCCAAATGAAGCAAATGAAGTCCCAAATGAAGTTCAGCTTTACTTCTAAAGCTTTGTGGCCTGATCGTCCGCACCTCAGGCAGCACTGTTCCTGCAGACTCTTGCCAAGTGCCCGAATTCGAGGCACCCAAAGCAACGTTTAACAGCTGCTCTCTCCTTAATACGACATACTGCCAAGCCAATTTTCAGCTTCCCAGCTTGAAGTAGCTGGGATGAGAGTTTAACCGGTAGGCTAATTATAGATATTTGAGTACCAGCAAAAGCAGGTCTAAGCTATTTAATGCAGTTCGCCGAGAGTTGCATATCGCACCCCAGCTATGAATTAACGGCTGCTAGTACTTCTTCCTTTGTTGTCACATCGTCCAAGTCCTTAATCTTCACTTACGCCTCCTGAGTCAGGGATCGAACTGTTGCGTGGTTTGCAAGGGCTTTAACCAGCTCGGCATGGAGGATTTGGGTATTTTCCTTCATTGACCCGTGTAGCTCGAGGAGTATCTCGCCCTTCGTTGCACGACGGATTTTCCTCACACTGTCATTGAAGGTTTCCGTCACTCTTCACCATTCGGAGTATTTCGCTGTACGAAAGCTCACCCGTTTTCTCTATCAGGATCGCATCCGGTCTCACTCTACGTGGGGGAACAAATGCCTTTTTCGCTCTCGGCGCTACCTACTGCCATTTCTCCATTATAGTTGCTGCTTGGCTCTCGTCACTATGGAATGGTGGTTTGCTGTTAGAAGTTACCTTGGCGCTATGATCCACTGACCATGTCGCCCCTGGGATTTCACAAAGGACGATGGGCTTGTTGTACCGCCCATCAGATTCTTTGACTTCTTTGGTGGAGTTTTACGCGATGGTCTACCTGCCTCACTCTCCCTGTTACGACAAGGCCTGAATGCCGATTCCCACTATATCTTCCAGAAGGTCACGGTGCGTCTGGTTTATGTTTCTCTTTGGCGGCACCATCAGCTCCTGCAGATTTCTCGTTTTCGCCAGAAGGGTCATCATCAGCCCAAAGCATTCAAATCATAAGGGGGGTCCAGTATCCTTAATTAAGACCTTACTGGGCTGGGGTCTTGATGGTTTCAAGAAACATTAGGGAGTCGGTGACCCATCTGTAGGTGAGAGATGGAGTGTCCCGCGGTGGCCGCAGAATTTACCCTTTTAGGTCGCTAGAGCCTCGTGTTTCCCTGGTAGGTGAGGTTAGCAATTGATGGGCGATGCCATCCTCATACCATCCGAGTGTGTGTGCAAGGGTTTTTTTTTTTAATTCGTTATAAGATATGGATAGTACAAAGACAGTATTAGGATAACATAGAGTTAAGACATAAGAAATAAAGTATGTTAAAAAAATAGATGTAACCATGAGCCCGCGGAACTGCCGCGTGGCATTGCATTACGGGGTATGGTTCCGGTAATTAACCGGCTTCTTCATTACGCCGGGACCGCTCTAGTGACCTCAGCGTCGTCATTGTCGATGCCGCGAAGTTGCTCACCGCCCTCCAGCATTGCTTGCTCGACACCATCAGGGCTACTAAATTCCTATCTGTTAGGGTGACCCCCAGTGTCGTTTCCATTTGTCTTCTACCGTCTTGGAACCTGTCGCAGTTGAGTAGTACGTGCTCTGCGTCTTCTACCACCCGGCGCTCGCAAGAGGGACAGTACGGATCGGTTGCGTGCTTAAAACAGTACAGATATGCCCTAAAGCATACATGTCCACTGAGGAGCTTGGTGAGATGAAAGTTGACCTCCCCATACTTCCTGTCCAGCCAATCATCTAGACTTGGGATGATCCTATTCGTCCAACGCCCATTTGCTGAGCAGTTCCATCTCTGTTGCCACTTTGCTCGGCTTCGCGTTCTTGCTTGCGCTCGTGCGACCTCTCTCATCGCGCCCGTCTGCTGAACCTCGTCGTGGATCTCCGAAGCCTCCTCCACTAGGATGTCAATCGGTATCATCCCTGCAATGACAAGAGCAGCATCTTCTGAAATCGTACGGAAGGCGCTGCATACCCTTAAGGCCGCCATCGGTATGTGGAGTCGAGTCCTCTGCGATGGCTCATTATGGCCATAGCCTTAGCCAACACTGGGGCTCCATACAACATTATAGATTTAGTTACCCCTTGAAGTAACATCCGTCGTCCTCGCCGGGGTCCACGAGAGTTGGCCATGATCCTGCTTAGGGCTCTGCGGCCTTTTGGTTTGCATACGCAAGGTGCTCCTTAAAACATAGTCCACCAACACCCCGAGGTATTTAATGGACCTCTTTGACACGATGACAGTTTCGCCTACTTGCACCCGAGCTTGTTCCACGCTTTTCCGACTACTGATGAGCACGGCTTCCGTCTTGTGTTCGGCCAGCAGCAGCCCGGACGTCCGTAGCCACTCGTAGACCACAGATATGGCACCGTTACACGATCGCTCCACCGCGCTGATTGTTTTGGCTACTCCCAGAATGGCAATGTCGTCAGCAAATCCAACAATCCTGACATCACTCGGAAAAGCTTGCTTTAGCACTCCATCGTACATAATTTTGCACAGAGTGGTTCCTAGGACCCATCCCTGCGGGACGCCTCCGGTTACATTATACTGTGTGACGCCCTCGTCTGTGTTGTAGAGAAGTATGCGTTCGCTGAAGTAGCTCCTTAAGATATCAATAAGGTAGTTAGGGACCCGAAAGGAACCGAGAGCTTTCAACACCTTGTCCCAGCTCGCCGAATTAAAGGCATTTTTAATGTCTAGGGTCACTACAAGACAGTATTGCTTGGTACCCCCCTTCCATCGCGTACCTTTGATTGCCGCCTTAGCTGTATTGGTTAGCTCCTGGATAGCGTCTACAGTGCTTTTCTTCCTAGTGAACCCGAACTGCATAGAAGACAGGCCACCAGATCTCCGCACTGCTGCCTCGATCCTGTCGCACAATATTCTCTCGAGAATTTTTCCGGCGGAATCTAGGAGACATATGGGCCCGTACGAGGATGGTTCCCTTGGATCCTTGTCCACTTTTGGAAACATGGTCGCCACTATATGTGCCATTTCCAATGTATTATTTTCTTTACCACGATCCGGTATGCTCGTCCCCAAGGATCGAGGTCAGCCTCATCACATAGGGCCAAAAAGCAACGCCTCTTACTTTCGCGAATCGCCACTTTGAGCTCTTTCCGCCTCTCTGATCGCGCGCTCTCTTCTGTAGTCGCCGTGCTTGCAAGCATCTCTCACGGGCCGCTGCTATTTCGTCGTTCCACCAGTAGGCTGCCTCGTGGTGTCTCTTATATCTGCGCCTGGGCTGCATGCTGGCGTTGCAGGCGACTTGTACCCGAGTCATCACGTCCTCAGCAGTCATCGGCTCCTCGGTAGTCTCTGTGCTCAGCATCTCGTGGAAGAGGTCGGGGTTGAAAGTCTCCTCCCTGTATCCTGCTTAGTATTGGCTATGGCGCTGCGTACTTTCCTCTACACCTTCATGGATCGAGAATACTATAGCCATGTGATCGCTTCCAGTATAGTGTTCGCTAAGGGACCAAGACGTGGAATTGGCTATTGAGGCACTTATGAATGTGAGGTCTATGATGGACCCGCCTTCCTGTCGAGAGAACGTATGTCCTGAGCCCGAGTTTGCCAAGACGATATCAAGTATGGCGAATGCATCCAGTAGACAGCGCCCTTTCGCGTTTGTGGCGGGGCAGCCCCCCTCGATCACCCATGCATTGAAGTCGCCCGCAATGACAGTGGGGGATGGGATCTTGCATCCTCGACAAGTTCGTCAAGCACTGCGCCATATTCTTCCAAGCTGGTGCTGGGGGGCAGATAGCAGCTGTAGATCCATAGGTCCCCTATCTTGGCCCGAAGAAAGCCTTTTTTCGCGAGTGTTGTTCCGCAGCGCATTTTGGTAGATCCCTAACACCCAATCATTGCCTTTTTTGATGAGTCTAAGCACCAGTCCGGGGAGGGGTGGCCACGGTATGGTTCGCTAAGTATGGAAACGTCGATTTTGAGCTCGTGCGCTGATTGGGTTAGTAAGTCGTTGGCATCCGCGCAGTGGTTTAGATTCAGTTGTAAGAATCTAATTTTGGTTTTTCCTGAGACGTCCGCTCCTCTCAGCTACAGGTAGGCAACCCCGACTGCCTGCTTGATGGTTTGCGTCCTTGCCTTTTGCTGCGCATAAAAAGCACTTTGGGTAGGGAAAACAACCGTGTCCATTCAGCAATTGTGTTAGGTAGAAATTTACCTCGCCGTGTCTTCTGCTCAGCCATGGCTCCAGGTTGGGTATCAGACGGTGAGTCCAGCGATCCTTCCTCGATGTCGACCAGCGGGCTTGCCACTAGCGTATGCTTCTCATTCGCAGATCCCTCCGCACTCTGTGCATTTGCTGTTCGCCTGATCTTCTTGCAGTAAAGGAATCTGCAAGTTCAGTGGGTAGCAAGTCTATCGGAATCAGGCCAGAAATCACGAGCGCGGCGTCATCCGATATCGTCCGGAATCCGCAGCATACCCTTATGGCCCCCAGTGTGTAGACCGACTCTATTCCTCTACGGTAACTCCTTTTCTTTAGCGCACTTACCCAGACTGGTGCGCCATTTAACATAATGGATCTCGTCACCCCTTGGAGTAGCATTCTTCGTCCCTGTCTTGGTCCCCGTGTGTTAACTAGCATTCTTGAAAGTGCCCTGCATGATTCCGCCGCTTTTTCTGGATCATTTGACAATGAAACTTTAGAGTGAGTCGGTCATCCAGGGTGACACCTAGGTACACTATCGCTCGTTTGGAGACAATTGACGTTCCGCCTACTATTACCGTCGCGTGCTCCACGCTCTCCCGGCTTGATATAAGGAGAGCTTCTGTTTTTTCCTCGGCCACGCCACGGTACATAGTGTTCCAGAGAAGGGGTACAAAGACTGAGCCCTGTGGCACCTCGCCCGTTACCCCGTGGCAACGGTGTCCTTCGCTATATAGCAGTACGCGGTTGTCGAAGTAGTTGTGGATCAACTTAGGTAAGTACGCTGGTACTCCAAAGTTGCTAAGTGCGCCTAGAATCTCGTGGCAGCTTGCCATGTTAAAGGCGTTCTTCACATCCAAATGACCACTAAACAATACTTTTTAGTACCACCTCTCCATCTAGTGCCTTCAATTGCCTTCTGCGCAGTCGTCGTTAGTTCTAGTATAGCATCTACCGTGGATTTTGTTTGGTGAATCCAAACTGTAACTGCGACAAGCCACCTCAATCCTCTTGCAAACGATCTGTTCTAGGATTTTTCCCGCAGTATCCAGTAGACAGATAGGCCGGTATGACGATGGAATGTCGGGTGGTCTACCCGGCTTCAGATGCAAGACAATTCTCTGCTTCTTCCATTGTGTTGGAAAAACTCCGTTTAAGAGGCAGTTGCTGTATGGCTGTGCGAACTATTCCGTTCTAATTACAATGGCCATTTTGAGTGCGTTGTTGGGGATGCCACCTTGTCCAGTTGCTTTGCGGTCGTTTATCCTTCTTGCTGCTGCCAGAACCTCCGCCTCGCAGACTGGATCAACCGGCATATCACTTCCCAGGTTACAGGGGGGTAGTGGCTCTTATTCGGGAAAAAGCGTGGACACTATTTGCAGCATCTGCCCTTGATCCTGGGGAGCAGTGGCTGCAAAGGAATTTATCTTCTTCGTCACATAGGGCACAGTAGACATGAATGCCACCGAGTTTGGGGTTTCCGGTTTATAGCTTCGTCTTGTCGTAATCGCTGTCCTAATAGAGTCACACGCACCAACGGTGCAAACGATGGCTCGGTGGTCGCTTGCGGTGAAGCAAATCGCTTAGTGATCAGGAGGTCGAGTTGAAGAGTGAGCCATTTATGAATATAAGGTCGATTATGGAGCTAGCCCTGCTATTGCTGAAAGTGTGCTCAGATCCTAGATTTGCCAGAACAACATCAATAGTTGCAAAGGCTTCCAGGAGCGTGCGTCCTCTAGAATTGGTCCTAGGGCAACCCCAATCGATTGCCCATGCGTTGAAATCCCCAGCGATAAAGACGGGATGATGACGGCGTGCATCTTCAACCAGGTCGTCGAGAATAGTCCCAAAATCCGGGAGGCTGGTACTCGTAGCCAAATATACACTGTAAAACCACAGTCCACCAATTTGCGACCTAACATAACCACGCGCAGAATGAACGGAGTCAAGTCTTAGCAATCGAGTGTTACACACAAGTATCGCAGATTTGTTCTCCCGATCTGAGCACCATACACTAGGATTTTTGCTCATGTATGGCTCACTAAGTATCGCCACATCTATGTCCAGTTCGCACATTGTTTGGGATAACAAAGCTTGAGCTTCCGCGCAGCGGTTGAGGTTGAGCTGTAGAAACTTAATCGTGGATACGTCTGCCTCGCTTCTCGATAGCCAAAGGACACCTACGGCTACCCGCTTCATGACTTACATCCTTTGGGTATTTTCCTTCATTGACCCGTCTAGCTCCAGGAGTATCTCGCCCTTCGTTGTACGACGGATTTTCCTCACACTGTCATTGAAGGTTTCCGTCACTCTTCACCATTCGGAGTATTTCGCTGTACGAAAACTCACCCGTTTTCTCTATCAGGATCGCATCCGGTCTCACTCTACGTATATCTTCAAGAAGGTCGCGGTACGTCTGGTTTATGTTTCTCTTTGGGGGCACCATCAGCACCTCCAGATTTCTCGTCTTCGCCAGTAGGGTCATCATCAGCCCAAAGCATTCAAATCTTAAGGGGGGTCCAGTATCCTTAATTAAGACCTTACTGGGCTGGGGTCTTAATGGTTTCAAGAAACTTTGGGGAGTCGGTGACCCATTTGTAGGTGAGATTTGGAGTGTCCCGTGGTGGCCGCAGAATTTCCCCTTCTCGGTCGCTAGAGCCGTGAGAGTGTTTCCCTGTTACACCGTATAGGTGAGGTTAGCAATTGATGGGCGATGCCATCTTCATACCATCCGAGTGTGTGTGCAAAGGTTTTTTTTTTTTTTTAATTCATTATAAGATATAGACTTAAGACATAAGAAATAAAGTGTATTAAAAAAATAGTTGTAACCATGACCCCGCGGAACTGCCGCGAGGCCGGGACCGCTCTAGTGACCTCATCGTCGTCATTGTCGATGCCGCGAAGTTTTCCACCGCCCTCGAACATTACTCGCTTGACACCAGTGTCGTTTCCATGTGCCTTCTACCCTCTTTCAACCTGTCGCAATTGAGTAGTACGTGCTCTGCTTCTTCCACCACCCGGCCCTCGCAAGAGGGACAGTACGGATAGGTTGCGTGCTTAAAACGGTGCAGATGTGCCCTAAGGCATCCATACTTCCTGTCCAGCCAATCTTACAGAATTGGGATGATCCTATTCGTCCAACGCCCATTTGTTGAGAAGTTCAATCTGTGTTGCCACTTTGCTCGGATTCGCGTTCTTGCTTGCGCTCGTGTGACCTCTCACATCACGCCCGTCTGCAGAACCTCGTCATGGATCTCCGAAGCCTCCTCCACTAGGATGTCAATCAATATCATCCCTGCAATGACAAGAGCTCCATCTTCTGAAATCGTACGGAAGGCGCTGCATACCCTTAAGGCCGCCAAGCGGTATGTGGAGTCGAGTCCTCTGCGATTGCTCCTTATGGCCATAGCCTTAGCCCAGATTGGGCCTCCATACAACATTATAGATTTAGTTACCCATTGGAGTAATATCCGTCGTCCTTGCCGGGGTCCACGAGAGTTAGCCATGATCCTGCTTAGGGCTCTGCACGCCGCAGCGGCGTTTTGGCTTGCATACGCAAGGTGCTCCTTAAAACATGGTCGCGTATCCACCAACACCCCGAGGTATTTAATGGACCTCTTTGACACGATGACAGTTTCGCCTACTTGCACCCGAGCCTGTTCCACTCTTTTCCGACTACTGATGAGCACGGCTTCCGTCTTGTGATCGGCCAGCAGCAGCCCGGACGCCCGTAGCCACTCGTAGACCATAGATATGGCACCGTTGCACGATCGCTCCACCTCTCTGATTATTTTGGCTACTCCCACAATGGCAATGTCGTCAGCAAATCCAACAATCTTGACATCACTCGCCAAAGCTTGTTTTAGCATTCCATGGTACATAATGTTCCACAGAGTGGGTCCTAGGACCCATCCCTGAGGGACGCCTCCGCTTACATTATACTGTGTGACGCCCTCGTCTGTGTTGTAGAGAAGTATGCGTTCGCTGAAGTAGCTCCTTATGATATCAATAAGGTAGTTAGGGACCCGAAAGGAACCGAGAGCTTTCAACACCTTGTCCCAGCTCGCCGAATTAAAGGCATTTTTGATGTCTAGGGTCACTACAAGACAGTATTGTTTGGTACCCCCCTTCCATCGCGTACCTTCGATTGCCGCCTTAGCTGTATTGGTTAGCCCCTGGATAGCGTTTTCAGTGCTTTTCATCCTAGTGAAACCAAACTGCATAGAAGACAGGCCACCAGAACTCCGCACTGCTGCCTCGATCCTGTCGCATATTATTCTCCCGAGAACTTTTCCGGCGGAATCGAGGAGACAGATGGGCCGGTACGAGGATGGTTCCCTTGAATCCTTGTCCGCTTTTTGAATCAACACTAGTTATTGTATTTTCCACCTTGCCGGAAAGACACCATCGCGCAGACATTGCGTGTACACTCTGTTGAAAGTGTCCGGGAGCAGAATTAAACCGCCTTAGTACGAAGCTTGGCACCAAATCGGGACCAGGTGCCTTCGAGTTCGCTATCCTCCGGGCTTCATGGCACATCTCTTCTTGGCTTACTGGATAAAAGCCATTATTATCCTCCAGTGCTGTGCTGGTGTACCTCTCAGTGACGTCTGGCTGTTGGGGAAACAGGGTCGCCATTATATGTGCCATTTCCAATGTATCGGTAGGCGCTGTTGGTCTTGGGGCTTTTATTTTCTTTACCACGATCCGGTATGCTCGTCCCCAAGGATCGCGGTCAGCCTCATCACATAGGGCCAAAAAGCAACGCCTCTTACTTTCGCGAATCGCCACTTTGAGCTCTTTCCGCCTACGCTTGAGTAAAATCTGCAACTCGAGTGCCCTCTCCTGATCGCGCGCTCTCTTCTGTAGTCGCCGTGTTCGCAAGCATCTCTCACGGGCCGCTGCTATTTCGTCGCTCCACCAGTAGGCTGCCTCATGGTGTCTCTTATACCTGCGTCTGGGCTGCATGCTGGCGTTGCAGGCTACTTGTACCCGAATCATCAGGTCTTCAGCAGTCATCGGCTCCTCGGTAGTCTCTGTGCTCAGCATCTCGTGGAAGATGTCGGGGTTGAAAGTCTCCTCCCTGTATCCTGCTTGGTATTGGCTATGGCGCTGCGTACTTTCCTCTACACCTTCATGGATCGAGAATATTATAGCCATGTGATCGCTTTCAGTATAGTGTTCGCTAAGGGACCAAGACGTGGAATTGGCTATTGAGGCACTTATGAATGTGAGGTCTATGATGGACCCGCCTCCCTGTCGAGAGAACGTATGTCCTGAGCCCGAGTTTGCCAAGACGATATCAAGTATGGCGAATGCATCCAGTAGACAGCGCCCTTTCGCGTTTGTGGCGGGGCAGCCCCCTCGATCACCCATGCATTGAAGTCGCCCGCAATGACAGTGGGGGGGGATGGGATCTTGCATCCTCGACAAGTTCGTCAAGCACTGCGCCATATTCTTCCAAGCTGGTGCTGGGGGGCAGATAACAGCTGTAGATCCATAGGTCCCCTATCTTGGCCCGAAGAAAGCCTTTTTTCGCAATTGTTGTTCCGCAGCGCATTTTGGTAGATCCCTAACACCCAATCATTGCCTTTTTTGATGAGTCTAAGCACCAGTCCGGGGAGGGGTGGCCACGGTATGGTTCGCTAAGTATGGCAACGTCGATTTTGAGCTCGTGCGCTGATTGGGTTAGTAGGTCGTTGGCATCCGCGCAGTGGTTTAGATTCAGTTGTAAGAATCTAATTTTGGTTTTTCCTGAGACGTCCGCTCCTCTCAGCTACAGGTAGGCAACCCCGGCTGCCTGCTTGGTGGTTTGCGTCCTTGCCTTTTGCTGCGCATATAAAGCACTTTGGCAATGAAGTGCAGACGTTTGCCTTGTGGTTGGCCTCTCCGCATTTAAAGCACCACGAGCTCCTGTACACGCTACTCCGGCAAACTCCAGCGAAATGCCCGAATTCGAGACATCAAAAGCAACGCTTCAGTTGAACACGCTCTTTGACCCGGCAAACCGTCCAGCCAATCCGGATTTTGCCTATTGTCAGCAGCTGCCTTGCCAATGGGGCTGGTAGAGCGAGGATAGCCATTTGGGTTCCCGCGAACGCTGGTTTCAGCTTACGAATACAGGACTCTGTAAGCGAAATAGGTGGCGCTTTAACATTGGGTATTTCAGACACAAACCCAGCCCAGCTAGTGTTTTATTCTAAGGTTGGCCCTATCGTTTCATCTGTGAGCAGGCCGACAACATATGTTCGCTGTAACTGTGCCACTTTTCACCAAATTCAACACTCGTTTGTTTTTAAGGGCCTTGACCGGAGGCCCATCGACACGCGTGCACCTCCCTTCACATCACTACTCCTTTTTTTTCGATTACTACTATTGTATCACTGCTATTGTCGTCTACGATTACCACGACGTCATCTACGGCAACGGGTTCGGGTGATTTTAGGAACCACTTCGTGCGTCTATTCAATGTTGGCAGGTATTCGCGTAGCCATCTCTTCTAGAAGCGGTCGGCTAACTGAGAGGCAATGCGATAATTCTTAGCCAATCGGGCTCCGAATTGACCCATAGAACCTCGCTCATGTAACTCAGATGAATTTCCGACAAGATAATGATTTGGCGACAATGCCTCTGCCTCTGGTGACTCTAAGGGTACATACGTTAACGGTCGTGAATTTAGCGTATGTTCAACATCATCCAGTGCTGCGCGTAGTACTTCTTCACCTAGCCCATTCTTTGGCAGAATCTCTGAAAGTATAGACTTGGTTGAGCGTACGAAATTCTCAAAACCACCGCTCATATGCGGCGTGCTTGGGGAAATGTAGACGAATTTAAGCGTTGGGTATAGCAGCTCCACTGCTGAAGTTGATAACCGTTCGATCTCTGTTTGTAGAACGCGGCTGGCACCTCGAAAATTTGTTCCGTTGTCTAAGAATATTCGACGTGGCACTCCGCGCCGACCTATAATTGACTTCAAGATGCACAAAAAGGAGTCGGCTGAGAGACTCGTGGCGACATTCAGAAAGACAGCTTGCGTCTTGAGGCAAGTGAACAATACGCCCCTCCTCCTTACGCGACGTCTGCCAACAGCCACGTCAATAGGGCCGAAATAGTCCACGCCTGTGAATGTTACAGAGTGAGTGTACGGCGTTAGACACTCCGACGGTAAATCGCCCATTTCTGGTGGAACTGGCCGTGCGAGTCGTAGTCGATAGATTGGACAGCTTTTCTTGACTTCTTTTACTAAGGCCCTTAGACCACTGACCCAGTAGCGTTGGCGCATTTCGTTCACAACAATCTCACTGTGTGGGTGATGATAACGCCTGTGGTAATATTCGGCAATAAGATACGTTATCCGATGACGTCTGGGCAGGATTATCGGCCGCTTCAAGTCTGTTTCAACATCTTCCACTGCATCGATGCGCCCTTTAACGCGAAGGACACCTAAGTCGTCAAGCATTGGAGAACACTTGAAAAACGGACTCTTGTGGTCGGTCACGCCATGACCATTTTTCAAGCAGTTGATTTCGTTATAAAACGACTCCTCTTGGCACACTCGTGCAAACACTGCATCTGTTTCCTCGTCTCGATTCAGACACAAAATTTTACTCAATGGTTCTCCACACTCCATCTTTGGTATAACCCGCAAGTAGTCCAATACGCGCCGCTGTGTGGATCGTAGTCGTTCTAAACTGCTAAACCTTTGTGGGCCTGGCACTATGCAAACTAGCTCTGACACGTGTGGAACTCTCTCTTCGTGGAACATCACGTCGACTTGTCTTTGGTGCGTATCTAAATCCGCTTTTGGCCACTGAGTTTCGTCCTAATACTAGAAGCCTCGTTCCACGAACCAACGATTACTTGCATTAAGCTTTGGTACCTTAGCCCATTTAGTGCCATCGTCAGCAACGTTATGTGCGGTTGGCACCCAGCGCCAAGAGGAGACGTCAGATTCCTCCAGAATTTCTCCAATGCACACAGACACGAACTGCTGGAGCTTTAGCGCATCAGACTGGATCCAATAGAGGACGTCCCTAGAGTCAGACCAGAAAGTTCGACGTTCAATGCGCACTGATATTTCCGATGCGACATGCTTCGGCAGCTTTAGACCTAGCATGGCAGCCATCAGCTCCATTCGAGGCACAGATATCGGTTTCAGGGGAGCGACTCTTGTTTTAGAGGACACCATTAAGCAATTTACCTCGCCATCCCGCTCCGCGCGCAAAGAAAACACCGCTGCGTAGGCATTAATGCTGGCGTCGGCAAACGCGTGAAGCTGTACGTTTCCAGCGCCACAAACAAGCGGCATGAATCTTGGCACCATCTTCGGCCAGCTACGCCAATCAACCTCGTCCTCATTTTTGATGGGCTAGTCCCAAACCACTCCTGATCGCTAAATGCTCTGCAGTATGATTTTGGAACGAATGTTGAAAAATGCGATAAGTCCTAGCGGGTCGAATATCGACATGACGACGCTGAGATTCGTGTTGTTGTTCCAGTTGCTGAGGCCTTTGCTTTTAAGTCTGTCCTTACAACATAGGACGACATATCTGGTCCAGGTTCTCTTGTCCTTCAATGGGCTATGCGATGCACTTATTTATCTCGCCAAGACCGTTTTCCAAAGCGTGTATCACACGGGAAGAGGTTGATGCCCATTGCCGCATTTCGAAACCACGGTCTGCGTGGATTATTTTTACTGTAGTTGTCAGCTGGATCATTTCGTCCTCAGAATCAGCTGACTGCAACCAGTCGTCCACAAATGTTTTGCATCGTATTGCCTTCACAGCCTCCGGACACTTCTCATTAAACCGATCGGCATTGCGCTTTTTATATAGTTTGCCAGGGCAGGGGAACATGAGGCTCCAAAGGTCAAAACTTGCTTGACATACACTTCAGGGGGGCGAGTTGGGTCCCAATCTCGTCTGCTACAGCTATGGGACATTCTCTAAAGCGTATGAGAACGCCCATCAGCCGACACATCACGTCGTATCCTTTGAGCAAAACGTCATTTATCAACAGACCTTTCACCTTGGCTGCGGCGTCCCAAACGAAACGTGCCTTTTTCTTATTCGGATTTGTAACTGTGAAAATAGGAAGAAACCATGAGTTCGATTTTAATGGAAACTCACGCTTATCCAACTTTCAAATATATATCCCTGTTCCTCATAGCGCTGCATAGTCGTAATCGTGAAAGCCCTGAGGTCTGCGTTTCTCGCCATCTTCGCCTCAAGGCACTTCTATCGATTCAACGCCATCGGGTACGAGTCCGACAGCTCAATTTTGTCGAATCGCCACAGCAAACCAGTCCTCCAGCGCTTCTCTGCAGGGATGTAAATAGTCGTAGACGCTATGATCTGCATAGCGCGTGCGTCATCTTTGCACGGAAAGGTTTGGCTGTCACGATCACACCAGTCGATTCCAAATAAAAGTACTCTCTCATGGATTCATCTAGCTCCCTCATGCTATTTGCGGCATTGCATTGGCATACATTCAACACGCGCACTGCTGTTGCGTCTTCTGCGCTGTGACGGCCGCATACCGGCCATCCCAGCCTACACCGTACAGCAATAATGTCGTCACCTCCAGTGGCACGCCCATCTTCACGTTATCCAGACCGAGTATCATCTTCGCTTTGGCGGTATGAGGCAGATTGGGAATAGACCTTAGGTGGCTGCGCGCTGACAGCCGCTGTTAATCGACAGTTTAAACCCGCAGGTCCAAACGAGCCACTATGCGCACAACTTTGAGCATGTACTGAGGTGATCCCTCACTCCTTGCTGACAGGTTCACGCTTATTGATTTTGAGTTACATACCGTTTGCGTTACGTCTCCTGTCCATTTCAGAAAAAGATCTTTTTCTGGTCCGTCTAGTTCCAAATCAGTTACCAAAGCACTTTCCATAAGTGTAAACGCAGCACCTTTGTGGAGCTTAGCACACATGGCAATACCAAACAGCCAGTTGTCGAATGTCGATAAGTTGGCTCTCATACCGACGGTAGATAAGCGATGGCCTCTAAATATTCGCAGCTAATGTAGCACAGTAGTTCTGAACAGCCAACGCTAACTTGATGACCGAATCCAAGTTGTTCGACCGCTTGGCTGGTTCCTCTCTCAATTTACGTTGCAGCGATGCGTATATTATTTCGAGTCGATCAAACAACATTTCCCTGAACTGCATCCAGCGCCGAACCTTTGAGACACTTCTGCAGTCTTATCTCCTCGTTGTTGTACCCGCATCACTCAGTAGATTGCTGGTAGTTGGTTCCTCAGGTTTACATGAGAAAACAGGCAAATCTCGATTTAGAACATGTCGAGCGGCAATTTGTGCAGACGTTACCGCAGCACACCCACGCTCTGCGCCGACAGACTGAGGCCCATTGAATTGTACTTGTGATGCGTCCCGACCGTAGTCATCGGCAACGCTGAGTTGTTGGTGGGACAAGCGCCGTTACACAGTGTGGGGGTGTGGTTGAAGACGGCCGTACTCGATGTGAACGGCAAACTCACATTTGGCGCCGCTGACGCTACCGCTGGCTGCGCTGCCCGCGACGTGGTATCAGGCACTGTTGTTAACTTGCGATTGAGGAATATTTCGTCAAACGTCTGCTGAGCCGGCACAGTGACATTTGCTACTGTACGGGCATAATAGTATACGGCACAGTTGAAGCCGTGGGATGATCTTCCAGGTTATGTTCGCTTCGGTTTAATGTGGCTTCAATTGTCTGAGCCCTAACGGCCGACAACGGCTCGCTACTTTGTACCGTTGACCATGCCGTCATAAGTTTGCTCACGGTCTCACCACCTGGCTGACTATTGTCGGTCGCCTCTCTCTCACTGAGGCGAGCGTCCGGCTATCCGCCACTCACACCGTTTAACCAAAACCCTTCGGCTACGCGTCTAACAGTACTTCAGTCGAGCCAAATATTTCGCGAAAATCAAATCTTCTCAAGATGAGCCAATATTTCAGGGAGTTGCTGCGTTGGCAAGCAGCTTTTTTTTATTGAGGCCTAGCCGATTCCAAGTTTTTTTTTTTTTTTATTTTTTTTATTTCCCATATGTCGTGTACATATGTCTTTATTTTTTATTAAGACTATTAGTACATGGTTTAAAAGTTATTTCTGGGTTGTAACTAATTTATGTGAGCAGATCACAAAAGTTTTTTTTTTTTGTAAGGATGTAGGGGAAAAAAATCAAAATAGTAACAAAAATAATATACATTTAAATTAAATTAATACAATTATAGAGCAAAATATAGTAAAGTAAACATAAATGTAATAAAAATATAAAATACAAAAATAAACACATTAAACAAAAGCAAAGAAAAAAAGTGGTATTGAGATATATATATATATAATTTCGAATTTATTCAACCAGATCCACTGGCCTTGTCCTCTGTAACCTGCGTCTGCATTGTAGTTCCTGTATTGGTAGTAGATTGACACCAACATTTGGGTGTTTGGTAAGCTTGGTCTGGTAGATACGACTTATTTTTGTAATCTCCTCTGTTACTGTTGGAATATTAAGATCACGATGCAGATCATTGTTAGTTATATACCACCCAGCCTTGGTGATCATGCGAATTATTTTTGATTGTTGTCTTTGTATTATGTCTGTATTTGATTTTTTGGCCGTTCCCCAGATTTGTGCTCCGTACGTCCAGATTGGTCTTATAATAGCTTTGTAGATCAGTATTTTGTTTTCTAATGTTAATTTTGATTTGAGCAGCCAATATAATTGACTAATCCTCAGCTTGATTTGATCCCGTTTTTTAAGTATATGGTATTTCCAGTTGAGTTTGTTATCAATATATAATCCTAGGTATTTGACTACGTTTTCAATTTTTACGTCAGCTCCGTCAATCTTTATACGAGGTGGTGTGAATTTAGTTTTAGTTGTATATATAACATGTACTGTTTTGGTATTATTTACTTTTACTTGCCACTTTTCAAACCACCTTAGGGTAGTATCCAGATGCTGTTGTAGTTTGGATGTTGCTATGTTTACTTGTCTATGTGCGCTAAGTATTATAGTGTCATCAGCAAATGTGGCTATCATTGAAGCGTCGTCATTTGGTGTTGGTATGTCCGCTGTAAAGATAGTGTATAATAACGGTCCTAGTACACTTCCTTGTGGTACGCCTGTTTTGATTTTTCTTAATGTGGAATATTCATCTGAGTACTTAACGAAAAAATGTCTTTCTGTGATATAGTGTACTAATATCTGTAGTACGTTATGCGGGAATATATTGCGCAATTTTCTGATTAGTCCTTTGTGCCAAACTTTGTCGAATGCCTTTTCTACATCTAGAAAAACTCCTATACAGAACTTTTTGTTGTCAAGATCGTTTAAAATTTTATGAGTCACACGATGGATTTGTTGTATGGTCGAGTGTTTTCGTCGAAAGCCAAATTGGTGGTCAGGTATTATATGTTTGCGTTCTATAATAGGTAACAGTCGCTGGCACAGGAGCTTCTCGAATATTCTTGACAGCAGTGGAAGTAAGCTAATTGGTCTATATGATGCTGGATTATATACGTCTTTACCAAGTTGGCGAGAATTTTATTTTATTAACAATTTAAATTGAAATATTTGATTTACATTAAATCTTCGTACATATATATTTTTTGTAAGTTATTAGCCGCTACTTACATGTGCTCTGCTCTGCATCCACAAGTCGAAACAAAGTTAACAGACAAGCAAAGGTACTCACTTGCATAAACGATTGCACATTGGAATCAACAGTTAGGTTAGGTTAGGTTAGATTTGCGCGTCAACACCTATTAAAAGCTTCACTATTTATAATAGGTTACTAATAGGTTACTGAGAATAGGGCCGTATATCTCATTAATATCCCACTTGACCCAAACAAACACATTGGCACTCATAAACAGCTGAAAACACAAACGAGCTCATATCAGCACACATGCCTTCTTTTTTTTCATGTTTTATGAATGCTAACAAACCAAAAGCAAAAAATGCGTAGGTTAGAAAACAATACCAAAAATTCCCAGGGGTTATACACGCAACGACAACGCTGACTGCAAAATCAAGCGTCGCGCTGGCAAATTTATTTTCTTATCTTTCCTTATGTTCGCGGAACCTGCTCTGATTTTGTTTTTCAATAATTATCACTTGGGCATTTGCCTGGCGGCGAAATAGTTTTATACATTGAAATTTAAATTCCAATTTAATTTCCGCTTAGCTAGCGCAAAAATAGGAATTTTTATTTATGTGCATACTACATATATTTTTAGTAGTTCGATTTTGAAAAAAAATATTATGTTATAATTTTATATTAATTAATTATTTTATTATTAATTAATCAATTAACTAATTAATTACTATTAATAAATTATCATAATTAATTAATTTTAGTATTATTTATTAATTTTAAAGGTAAAAAAAAACATTATAATTCCTGTTCTAGAAATAATCATAAACTAATAATTCAATTCATCAGAGCACAGGTCCACAAGAAAAAATAGAAAATAAATACAGCGCAACGCGTTGAGTATTCAGATTATAGTGTTATTTTACAGTGACTAAGTGCCAATTTGTTGTAAATTCGATGTTAATAACAGAAATGTAAAAGTACGCCAACTCGACGTTCCGTATATAAAATTTAAAAAAAATTTTTAAGAGAGAAATATAACCTCTATATGTTGAATACTCTTTGTTTGAGCCAAACAAACATCGATTTTCAAAATATTTATCGATTATGGAGAATCTAAAATAAGTTTTAACTTTTGAATATCATTTTCTATCGAATAGTTGTAGCTTCGCTGAACCCTACAAATTCTTATAAATGCATCTGCTTAAATGCAACTGAGTGTTTTAAATACTAGAAGTTGGTTGTAAGAGAGGAATGGAAACTCTATATCTTGTATACTCTTTGCTCTGAGTGACTACAAATGAAGAACACAGCCAAACAGCAGCAACAAATACAACAAACTACAACAACATCGCATCTTGTTTCTGTTTAGTTTTCACCCCGAATTGCACATATGTATATGTAGTGGTCATTGCACCGACGAGGCAGCCGTCACGACAGCTGGCGGCTAAATGAAAAAATAAACACACAAAATGTGGTCCGATATACAGTGCGCCACTTAAGTGGGCATACAGCAAGAATTTTCATGAATTTTTGTGTTTTAAGCTTAATAACATTTTTAATTTTTAATATTTTATTATAATCCAAACGCAGTAGTGTTAAATGCATTTTTTTGTAGGTATTTACAAAAAAAAAAAATTATTTTGCATAGTTGTATCCTTAATAATAATTAAAAAGCACGAAGGCATCGTAAATTTACCTCCACAAAAGTCATCGTACATGCAAAGAGTATTAATTCATATAGACAGAGAGAACTTATTCATATGGATGTTACATTTCTCTCTAAAAAAAAAATGGCCGGAGAGACTCTTCAGAAACTATTAGAATCCGACACTGATTCTGTACATCAACAGTATTGTTGGCTGTTCAACTTATTCAGCCTAACATATTGCTGTTTGCTTGGGTTTGCATAAACAAATTGGACGGGAATATGATATTCAAAGAAAATAAATATAGAAGAAAGACATAATAAAAACAAAAATCAGAGACACTGTCTTCTTTCTTTGATTTTTTTAAAGTTCTTTATTTGCAAGGTGGGTCGAGAATATTAAGCAAATTATGTTGATTTTTCTTTAATTTATGAAATCGTTCTTTAACAAACGAAATCGAGCCATAGCTGCCTTATATTTCGCCTATATCCATTTATATGAATTAAATTAAAATACCAGGCGGCCAACAAAAAAAGAAGGCATGATCACAAAGCAAAACCATACAAAAATATTCCGGGTGATACACACAATAAGAAACCAATACAATTTTATACACTCACCACACCTACACAACAAGGTCACTCACACAATGACAAGTTTTTATTTTTAACTTCAACTTCTTGAAGACAATTTTCGGTTGTGCCAGAAAACAAAATCCATTTCAAGAGCAAGTACAGTGAATGCACTTTTATTGAACAGCCAAAGAAACCCAAGTGAAATTTCTAACTACCGTCGAATTTCCATAGGTCGAACTTTTATAAGTCGAATATCTGCATGATTCGAATTCAGTACGTTTATAGTGAAAAATTAATATAATATGTCTTCCATAAATCGAATATCCCTATAATTTGAACTTTTGTTATGCATTATGGTGATTCAAGATTTGGCAGTTTTACTGTACGAGAAATGCACACAGTCTGCAAAGTTCGAGTTTCAATCGCTGAAAGCAAATTTCGTCACCCTTACTTTGTGTTGTGTTCATTCCTCTTCTTTCCTTGTGATCGGCAATGAAGAAAAAAAAACAAATGGTCTAGACTAGACGAATAATTTATTCATTATTATTATAATTATTTATTATTTATTCCTTAAAAGTCCCACCAAAACCAATACAAGTAGGGGATAGGCAAAATATAAGGCAGCTATGGCTCGATTTCGTTTGTTAAAGAACGATTTCATAAATTAAAGACAAATCAACATAATTTGCTTAATATTCTCGACCCACCTTGCAAATAAAGAACTTTAAAAAAATCAAAGAAAGAAGAGAGTGTCTCTGATTTTTGTTTTTATTATGTCTTTCTTGTATATTTATTTTCTGTGAATATCATACTCCCGTCTTTCTTGTGTTTTTATAATTTGCTTATCATTCGATATTTTCACCTTTTACGGTAGTCCGTCCATTTGCTTGTTTAGCTTAGGCAAACCAACAGCATATTTTACGCCACATAAGTTTAACGGACAAGAAATCTGTACAATTGCTGAAAATTTAACATAAGCCAATCGTTTCTTAAAAGTCTCTCCGGCCATTTTTTAAGAGAGGAATGTAAGCTCTATATGAATTAATACGCTTTGGTACAGCAAACATTCACGTGCATGTTCGTTTATTTTTCACGCATTTCTTATCTTTTTGATCTTTGAGTTTGGTTTACGGCTTTCCCTCACTTGTCTTTTGTTTTCGTAAGGGCCAATTATGTATTTTGTGATTAAAAATGCCTCGCAAGGAACTAACTTTGAAAGAACGCAGAATTATTTTAAATTTACATGTTAAGGAGAGGAAATCCTATGCAGAAATCGCAAATTGGTGTAAGCGAAGTCGATTTACGATACAACATGTAATTTGTCGTTACAAGTATAAAGGTCGCATTGAAAACAAGAGAAGATATGGGCATCCAGCCAGACTTACAGACAGAGATAAACACAAAATTAAACGAATAGTAGACAAAAATCCCTTTCAAAGCGCCGTTAAAATTAGTGCAGAGGTCGCAAATTCTTTAAGCAATGAAACCTTAAACCATACGCAGAGCAATTAAAGAATTCGGCTAAAAGTCCCGCACACCCCGTAAAAAGCCATTGATTAGTTATGTAAAGAGAAAGAAGCGCCTGCAGTTTGCTCTACAGTACCGAAACCACCTAATGGAGTTCTGGCGGAAGGTGATCTTTTGCGACGAGTCGAAGTACAATATTTGGCCGTCAGATGGGCATTTTAAAGTTTGGCGAAAAGCTGGATAGGCGTTTAACCCGAAGATTACAATTAAAACAAATAAACATGGCGTAGGAGGTTTGATGGTATGGGCCTGTATGGCTGTTATGTGTGGTGGTAAGATGGAAATTATTGATGATATCATGTGCCAAAAATTGTACATCAAGATACTTAAGCGAAATTTAGTCCAGAGTGCAGATAAGTTCGATATTCGGTCTAATTATTATATTTTCCAAATTAATGACTCAAAGTACACAGCACTGAAAATGTATTTATGGATGTTTTATAATGTTGCCCACTCACTTCCAGCCAACCTAGAGAGTTCGGACATAAAGTTCATTGAACAATTGTGAAAAAAATTGAAAGAAACTGTAAGGGGTCGCGAAAATCGAAGCAAAACGGAACTGAAGATTAATTTACTGGAGGAGTGGGAGAAAATTGACCTTACATTGAGAACTTGGTGACATCAATGCCAAATAGACTGAATAAGGTCATAAAAATGAAGGGTTATCCAACCCGATACTAAAAAAGCATTTTGAGTATTCAGAGCTCAAGATATTAGCTCCTTAAATCAGCTGTACGATGGCTTTTGTGGAGGTGAATTGTCGAGGTCTTCGAGATGTTTACTTATTAATAAGGATACAACTATGCCAAATGAAATTTTTTTTTGTAAATACATTAAAAAATATTAAATTAACACTACTACTTTTCAATTATAATAAAATATTAAAAATCAAAAAAGTTATGAAACTTAAAACACAAAAATTCATGAAAATTCTTGCTGTATGCCCACTTAAGTGGCACACTGTATATCGGACCACACGTTGTGTGTTTATTTTTTCATTTAGCCGCCAGCTGTCGTGACGGCTGCCTCGTCGGTGCAATGACCACTACATATACATATGTGCAATTCGGGGTGAAAACTAAACAGAAACAAGATGCGATGTTGTTGTAGTTTGTTGTATTTGTTGCTGCTGTTTGGTTGTGTTCTTCATTTGTAGTCACTCAGAGCAAAGAGTATACAAGATATAAAGTTTCCATTCCTCTCTTACAACTTTTTGGAATTTTTAACCAACGTCGGCAAGGGTTCAGTACCTTTCACTTTTGTTGTTAACATAGAATTTACAGCAAAGTGGCATTAGCTCCCTGTGAATTAGCACTATTTCTTTTCTATTTGTTCTTGCGAATCTGTGCCCCTTATATTATTTTTTTGGGCAATTCCACCGGTTCACCATGACAAAATTTAAAGTTAATTAGTTAATGAATTATATTACACGAAAACATTCAATTTTTAAGAAAAACCATTACAAAGTGAGAAATTGTAGTTTTTGTTTATTTGCTCATGTTGTGCTATGTCAAGAAGAAGCAGAGCTTGGGAATTGTATCAACCGACTTCTTTATTTAGCTGATGGCAAGGCTCTTAACATCAATTTATAGTACATAGTTTGAATCTGACTGTGGGGCTTAATTAACGAATAAATAGGAGAGAGATAGGATAGAGACTGGAAAAGATGATCGGAGAGTGTGAACGGAGTATGTGAGTGGGATTGGAGTGCAGCCAAGCTTACATAGATAATGCGCTGAAGACGCCAAATTACAATAATTCAAATTGTTTAATACTAATTAGTTGTGGCCATGGAATCAATCGTCACCCCGTTGGAAAATCAGGGGTTCCGACAGCATCATCCAGAGGTATAATGCACTGCTTGGCAACCGCTGGACGGGTTATGGTAAATCTTGTGGGCAGTGCGACAGGTCTCGAAATATTTGCCAACGGTCGGCTGATGTGTAGGGTGGTGAGATCAGGTTCGGGTGCGGATGCGAACGAAGCAATGAATTTATAGCACAGAGTGTCAATATACGAAGCCGAGTTGATCAATTCGCACATTCAGCAGAACACGCAAAAGGAAGACGGCTCCATCCAACCCTCACTGGAGCTGAGTAAGATTGGCAGGCCATTTGGACAGAGTGAATATCGCAAGGCCTTACCAGATTAAGCTCCTTTGAATAATATGTCAAGAGAATTGATTACAGTAGGAACGTATTGCCATTCCATATCGCTGGTGAGTTGCAAGCGGTTTGCGATGAGGAAGTTAAACCTGGATGGTTCCTCCTTATCCACGTCAAAACCACAGTAGAGTTGGATCAGCAATGATGAGCGGAGTTGTCATGTCGTTAGTTGTTTTTTGATCTGAGCCATCAGTGCCGCAAGGCAGAGCGCAAGCTTTGGCACAGCCAAACATTTTAGAGGCGCCATACGAGACTTTAAACACAGCAGTATCGTTCGAACGCTGTCGCCCTTTCAGAAAGGGACGTAGTTGTATCTACAGTTGTTCCATATTCCTCAGGGGTAGTTTCACAAAAGGCGTGTCCTTCATATGACGCGTTCGAGTTCATTAAATACTGCGGAAATCTCGACTGCCCCATGTCAATGAAGTCACAGCAGAAAAGGCTTTCGTCCCAAGCCAGTCGCTGCCTCCACAGCTTATGTAAAGAGATTTTTGCTTTAGTCCAAGGGGATCATAGAGAAGCGCGATCATCGAGAAGACTGTTCGCTTGCAATATTTGGCCGGAAGCGGCTGGCGAATGAAGGATAACGAAAGGTTGTCTGTGGAAGAATTCTAGAAGATTCCAAGAGTTTTTGTGATGTCCGTCTCATCGTCAAATATTAAAAATATTTCACGTTCCTTATCACGAATTTGTGACAGAATTAGTGCACCATTTTTTGAGGCTGAATTTGCCCTTGCTGAGTAATTCGATGGTTTGCTTCATATGTTCAACGACTTCTTCCTCTGTAGAGCCACCTGAGATGAGATCACCGACGTAGAAGTCAGGAGGAAAAATTATCGATGCAAGAGGATAAGATGTAGATTCGTCGATAGAGAATTGAGGCAGCTCTCTTACGGATAAGAACGACGCAGACTTTGTTCTATATGTCACAGTGTCTAAGTTGTAGATATAAATGTCCTTTTCTGGAGAATCGCGCCATATAATGCACTGAAGATAGTTGTCTGGTGGCGTCACTCGGATGCATCGATATATTTTGTAAACGTCTCCTTTGATGACCACCGGGAATGTTCGGTAGCGCAGTAAGATGTTAAATATATTTGGTTGAATTTTTGGTCCTGCCATAAGCAGCTCGTTTAATGAGTATCCAGAAGACGATGCCGCTGAGCCATCGAATGCGACATGGAGTTTGGTAGTTGTACTGTCGTCTTTAGTGACAGAATGATGGGACAAGAAATATTTGCATAGGCCCTGGTCGGTTGTTTCCACGAGCGCCATGTGATTTAGTTCAAGATATTCCTTCATGAATTTGAAATACTGAACCTGGAGTTCCGGATTAAGTATCAATTTGCGTTCCAGGTTTCGAAATCGGTGCTTGTTGGCCGGAATCTTTAAGCAATTTCAGGATTTGCAGCATTGGCAATCGAACAGAGTACTTGCCAGAGTCCAAACGGGAATAATTTAACTTGAAGTGTGCCTAACACTCAAGTTCCTCCTTCGTTGCACTTTTGATGGGATCAAAGCAGCTCTCCACTTCCCAAAAACGTCACACTAATTGATACAGCTGGGGATCAGGATCAATGACTTCGGCGGGAATGGTGTGAGAAATTAAAAATGAATTATTGTGACTGTGCAGCCCGTCGCCATATAAAATCCATCATAACCGCGTTTTTTGTAGTAGTAGTAGTCTAGATTGAAGTCGCACCTCTCCAACAGCAAGCAAGTCAAAAAAGATGGTGGCTCCAATGAGAGCATCTATGCGTTTAGACATCGCGAAGCCTGGGTACGCTAATTGAATGTTTCTAGGAATGGTCCACCCCGATGTCTCTAAACTGAAGCTTAGTTGGTTATCAGTTATTGTTGTTGCAAGGACGGCTGTGAAGCTGGTTGAATACTCTAATGTTCGTGACTTAAAGCATACGTTGACTGTGTGTCCATCAGTTACTAACGCCGTATCGCCTATACCCGATACGTCACTAGAACACCTTGTCTTTTTTAACTGGAGTAAATTAGCGAGTCGTGTCGTGATGAAGTGCTGCCGTGAGCCGGAGTCCAAGAAGACACGACAAGGTACATATGGAACGACATCGAAGCTGAGGTTCTGAGCAGTGGGAGTGTCGGATGAAGATTCCGAAATTGAAAACATGGATCTCCTTGCGATGTTTGAAGGGACAGGTGAGGAGTTTTGGTTGATTGAGCACCCATTTGTCCTGTCCAGTGCAATCGCCTCTACGTCGTAACAATGCAGAAATGTGAGGTTTTTTTCACTGTATACGCGACATGAGCTGGTGGTGCATGCTCGCAGTTAATGGCCCCATTTTTGGCAGTTGAGACAGAGCAACAGCCGCTTGGCTTCCATAATAGGAAGCGCAGGCGATAGGTTGGCAAATCGGACGCACTTATAAATGTTATTAGACTCGTCAAAAGGCGCACGACAGAAAAATTTAAATATTTAAAATGGCTTTTCCTACCAAATGGCCACGAGTGCGTGTGGCTATGGCATGTTCCACATTCTCCATGGTTCTGCATCATTGCTCCAAGAATCCTGACAATAGGTCCCACGTTGGGGTCTCGTGCAACGGCAAAGATTCCTCCCATTTGATTTTCTTTGCGTTGTCGATCCTTTGAAGCAGCCCGTAAACGATGATGCAGTTGAGGGTTTCCTTTGCTGCCGAAAAGTTGTAGAGTACTTATATGTAAATTATAATAAGCCTCTTTTGTACACAATATTATAAGTGTGGAAATTATATGTAGGTTTAAACAACTTCTATTGGTGCGCGAAATGAGACTTTCCTTTTTGCCTGTCCAACCCAGAAGAACTTTACTTCGAAACCGGTGCACAAAAGAAACCTAACGAAAAGGGTGACGCATATTGCATGTACCCGTTATTCAGTCGGCGACAAGATCATGGCGTCAGCGTTACTTCCAAGCAAATCTAACATTCAGTTGAATGATGAGTTGTGTTGCCAGGGGGAAAGGAATTGCTCGCAGTCCCGTTGCAGTGTCGCTGATCCAATGCGGTTGTGGTAACTTGTACATTCAATTTGTCAGGGAGTGCGCGCAGTTTACTTGCAGATCCAGACTCCACATTCTTTAGCACCAGAATCTCAGCGATGTTTTGCCTGAAAAATGAGTCGTCTATTATTAAATATTTTTTTCCAGCAGTTGTTGTGTGATTGCATAGATATCACGACAAATCCCCAGTGACCGAATTATGTCTACTGCGCAGGATCTCAAGTGCTGCAACTTCCCTACGTTAGTGAGCCCAGGGTCTTTGTCGACGAGAGTAGATGGTACGGAGAAGAAGTCTGCCAACTCTGTGTATCCGCCATTGAATTTAAGTTGAATTTTTGGTAAGAGAGTTCTGGAATTGTTTATAGTATGAGTTGGGTTTTCAATTATGGATTGAAAGTGCATTGTGGAATAAGATGGCATTTGGCTGTTACGCTTGTTGAGCTTGGATTGATCTTTGCCGAAATCAGTTTGCCGAAATCGGTTTGTCAAATTTTCGGCGTAGTTGACTTCAAATTTCCTCAAAGCTATGTTCCTCGAGACTATCGTGTGTTTTGTCGAATGAGGCTTGAAGTTTATCGAGCACACGCTCGCTTGTTGCAACTCAATCTCGTCAAGAGCATCGATTTTGTTATTGGCAACAGCAGAGAATTCTTCTTCCGCTTGCTGATACAGTGCCGTAATCACGCGATTGTAGAGTACTGCCTTTGGCGTCGGCGCCGGTAAATAGGTGTGATCATTTGGAATTTTGATTGAATTTACTGTAATGGAATTTACTGTAATGCGAGTGGGAAGGCGCTAAGTTTACAATGCTTTGAATCGCTTAAATACTAAGTTCAAGGGGCCTAGTTCCAACAATTATTTTACAGTTGGTTTACCAGATCAACAGGTCTTGTCCTTTTTAGACGTCGCCTTAACTGTAATTCCTTTAGCAGAAGTAAGCTGACATTGACCTGCATGTGTTGCGCTAACTTTGTTTGGTAAAACCGACTTCTTTTAGTTATTTCTTCTGATACTGTAGGAATGTTGAGGTTGCGATGTAAGTGGGCGTTTGTGATGTTCCCCAAATTGTCCAAATAGGTTCGATTAAGACTTTGTATATCTAGGGCTAAGGAGCCAATAAAGCTGTCTAGTGTTCAGTTATATTTGCTCGCGCTTTTTCTGTATATTGTGTTTTCAGGTCACTTATTGTGTATGTAAAGTCCTAGATGTTTCGCATGGTCTTCTGTTTAAACATCGACTCCGTCAATCGTTAGACGGGGTGCTACACATTTAGTTTTAGTTTTGTAGATAACATGTATTGTCTTGCTGTTATTTATTCTAATGTTCCATTTACCGAACCATTTTACAAATTCTGTTGCAGTATTGCAGTTGCTACTTCAATGTTTTTGTGGGAACTAAGTCGTATGGTGTCATCTGCAAATGTAGCTATCATTGCTATCATTGTTCCATGCTACAATCTTTAGGTTGGTGTCAATTGTATTTGTCGAGTTTATTTATTAGTAACGCCAAGATGTTCATCATTTTACTCAATACTCAAATGCTGGGTTACTTGTTTCAGCATGTCTTTTATTTCCGCTAATTCATTATCGGCTTTTACGGGTACAACTACGCGTTTGTGGTACGGCGGTTCACGGATTATTTTGCTACAAATCAGAGTTGTTATTTTGTAGATATTTGTGTTGTTTGATTTTTTTCTAAGTCTAATATATAATAGTGGAAGGGGCTTCTTTGTAATTTTTTGTTGAACGTTGTGGATATTAACAGTTTCATGGCCAAGCTCCTTTAGCACGTTTTTTATCTCCTCGAGGTCTGTAGAATGGTGCATATTCTTCAGCACTACCTTACAACCTCGCTCCACCTTTGGCTTAAACGTGTATTATATGGTTTTGTGGTGCTGAAGCATCTTTACCACCGCTGAGTAACACATTGAGACAGATACCTGTATGCCCACTTCGTTGTTTTTCAGAGTTTTTATTATAATGTTGTTTGGTATTGTCTCTTTTAAAGCTGAGGTTAAGTTACGGATTTCCTCTACATCCTACACATATACTGGGGGAGGTTTCTATACTTTTGTTGTATCAGGGACTTCTTTTCTTACCCCGCCGACATTTACTTCAGCAGGCACGTAGTCTTCTTGATCTTGCAAATCAAACCTATTTTGTGTGCTTGGTTTACTCAAGCAGTATGAGTGTAGCGTTTTCTGTTGCAATATCTTTGTCGGTGTTTTACTACATATTTGGCGACAGATAAAAACATCATCAGCCTCTAAAAACTTAGAGTTCATTACATACAATAACAATAAAGACACAAATATGGATGCAAAATGTAAGTTAGAAGTTTAGTAAGTAAATTACGCAAATAAAGCTAACATTAATTCAACGACGCCAACAATTTGGTCTGAATAAGATGACAAGATGTGGGAGAAGAAGAATGTGGAAGACATAGTATAAATCGTGTTGTAAGTTAGAACTTCTACAGTAGTGTCTAGTTGGACGTGCTGGTACACTAAGGTATATCATACTTAGTAAGAAAGGTGAGATAACACTAACATAAATGAGATTATATATACAAGTTACACTCACGACAGTTCTACGATTATACAAGGTAAAGAGGTTGATCAATTTGAGACGACACCGATAAGATGGTAGGCTAGCATTAGGATCCCAGTGCAAGTTTTTGAGAGCAAAAAGTAGAAATTGCTTTTGAACCGACTCAATACGACCGATATATATCTGATATTGAGGATCCCAGACACAGACGCATACTCCAGAATAGGTCTTACCAGTGAAGTGTATAGTACTTTGGTATTATACGGATCATCAAATTCCTTAGACCAGCGTTTAATATAGCCAAGGATACCTCTAGCTTTAGAGACCGAAGTGGAAATTTGGGTACCGAAATGCAACTTCGAGTCAATCAAAATCGCGTGGTCGTTAAACGGAGAACACGTTCTAAACTCTTTGGGTTAATGTAATAAGAATTTCAAAGAAAAAAGGACATAACTTTGCATTTATTAACGTTGAGGGTTAAATAGTTGTTGGTGTTCCAACAAAATAAATAGTATATGTACCTCTGAAGGAAAAGCCGTAAGAGGGTCTTTCAAGGCTGAAACATAGTTTTACATCGTCTGCATACATTAAAATCTAAGTGTATAATGGCTGAAGGTAGAACATTAATAAAGATGTTGAAAAGCAAAGGCCCCATTTGACTGCCTTGAACACCTTACAAAGTATAATATGAGTGGGATAATCAAGGTAAGATGCCAGAAATCGGACTAAAAGAGAAGAGACACCAATAGCTTTGAGGTTGATTATGAGCAAGGCATGCGATACAGTATAAAAAGCCTTAATGAAGTCGGTGTTAATAAGATATATAATATGTTTACTTTTTGTAAACGCACGTATCACCTCGTGGTTACCAAATAGATGTTGTGCTGCCAAACTTTTTCGACATCTGTAATTCTGCTATCTCAAGAAGAAGCAGAGTGTAGCTTGCTTCCAAGTTACACATTTACGCACATCTTCTTCGTTACGTGTTCAAATTATTAAACCGTTTTGTCAGTTAAACTTTTTTTGTTTTTCGAATTTAACATATCTTTCAAAGCCAACTTGATAAAGCAATATTGATTTCATCCTAATATTTAAATTTCTTTATTATTTTTTCTAAGTTCTCGATAAGCTATTCTAGAAAAAACATCATGCGCAACTTTGGTTTCTGTAAGTACAGGCGCAATTTTAATGCAATCGTTTAACCGCTGACAACACTCGCTATTATCATCTATTAAGTACACTGGATGCAGATATTATGCCTGAGCTTACTGATGTTCTTATTAAGCCTCTTTTATCCAACATATATGATTGCATTTAAAGGCAGCCATTATCCTAGATTCTTGGAGTCTACCGAGCGTCAACTACACCGGATAATATCAGAGCTCCAGATAAGAGACAAGAAGCCATCCCAACTATTACGCCAAATAAAAATGCTTTTTGGGGAGCATAGCTCCAGTGATATCATACATTTACGATGGCTTTCACTATTGCCATTGCTACTAGCCGACGATCTTATGGAGGATGAAACCGGTTCCTTTGTTATGGCGACGAAACATGTTTCGTCGCAACGCAACCCCATTGGTCTTGCATCAACTACATCAGATAAGCGTTTAGATAACGTTAGACGCGATATCGCAGATATCAAAGAGACGCTCACTCTATTGAAGAAGGAAATTTCTGACAAGACTACGCAGGAAACAAAATATCCAAGCACATACAATAAACAATCAACATATCTTTTGGTCTCAATTTGCGAGTCAGCAATTATCGAAGCTGATTTCCTCACACATCACGATTTGTTAATTAATCAAAGTTAAACCCTTCATAGACTCTAGCACATCAATATCAACCAAAGGAACGCTTACCGAAGTAAAATTGTACAACATTTCAAAAATCGACTACCAGGGCTACATCAAAACAGCTCTATCGTATGTGGATCTGCTTATCCGCTACATTGAAATAACACGTCCGAACACGTCCCTCTCAACACATGACAATAATAACGTAGCACGCTATGTCGGAACCACCGGTGCCCCAGTCTTCGATAAAGCACGGCGCCTTACTGGTGAAAAGCTACTACAATGTGGAGTTATTCGGCCTTCTTCTACCCAATGGGCAAATCCAATCCATATGGTTCTTAAGAAACTCAACGGTTGGCGTACCACAGCTGATTATGGAAAATTTAATTCTCGCACCATTGCAGACCTCTACCCTGTGCCGCACTGTGAGGACATTTTACAACGTTTACGACTAACAGTGCAGTGAGAGCAGCATTCCTTTCGCCTACAGCCCAACTAATCTTGAAAACGGATGCATCAGATACGGTAATTGGCGCCACACTCCAGCAACTGGATTGCAATATCTGGAGCCCCGTGTGCTTTTTCTCACTCAAGTTTAGTTCCACAGAAAAGAATTACAGTACTTATGATCGCGAACTGCTTGCCATATTCACCGCCATAATTCATACTCGTCGAAATATGACGAGTAACAACTAAATATGAAAAATTTAATGAATAAAATACATTATTCGCTTGGGCTGTTAGTTTCCTTGGCGCATGCCAATTAGTTGAAATTTTTTAAAAAAATAACTCAATAAATAAGTAAAGTTGATTTAAAATGCATGTTCCTTTCTCAACGAACACGGGTTGAGTGCTCGTAGAGCAAACAGTATACAAGATATAGATGTTCTATTTCTCCCTTAAATTTTGTTCGAGAAATTCGAACGTCGTCAAAATACGTAATACGCCGTTTTCGGTGTTATTCCAGTGTTTGTACATTTTTATCCGCTGTTCGACTTATGTATAGTAACATATTTCTGTTGTGCTAAGTAAGTTGATAGATTGAGTAATTATAGTGAGTAATTATTTATTAAAAATAATATTAAAATAAATGAAAAATAAAATTAAAATAAAATAGTGAAATAATGAAAATTAAAATAGTAAAAAATGTAAATCATTCGCAAGTGCACTGTCAAATCGACTAGTCGTCTCCTTTCGCTTTCCGAATTTAACAACACAAAAAACTAAATCAAGAGACAATGAATTGTTCTTATCTCAAGATGCCCCACTGCGGGTAGCTCGCAAAAACAAAATCATCCATCAAGGAACAGCATGAGCGTACCCCACGCTCAAACAGCTTTCCGCATAAGTAACAACAACGAATACCTTGGCACATCAACAAGCGGTTCAAACAACAGCATCAACATCAGTGACTCACACCAAGCCTCACTTTCCGTTAATTTCGAGAGAGCGCGTTCTTGCTCTCCCGCAATACATCAAACAGATACACACTCACAAAGTGAAAACAATAACGGATCATCAATCCAAACAAACGCAGCCTCTCGCTCTACCACTCAACTAACTGTCAGCTGTTCCATGGCAGCAGGTAATATGCCGCATCTGCCGTGGAGTGCACAATGCGCTTCACCAACGACGACACTCTCCTCGTTCCAACCAACAACAACAACAACAACCACAACGCAGACATCAGCTGCTTTCTCACTTATTACAACAACCACCACGTCATCTTTCTCAGGTACAATGCCAATTTGCTCCCTCTCTTCGGCAACAACATTGATCAGAGAAAAGACATCAAACACGAAAGTACAAACTTCAACCAATCAAAACCCACAAGAGTCAAAAATAAAACGCAACCGTAGTAAGCTCTCTCCCAACAACACTTCCGAACAAAATAGCAATAGTAAAAAAGTAGGAAAAAAACTCAAACACAAACGACAACACAAACAACACTGCAAAAGTACTGGCTGAGCGCGCCTAATACAAATAATAGGTTCGAACTCCTCTCATAAGACGAAACGGCTGAAGGCGGCAGTGGTACAGAAGCAAATTCTAATGCGCCAAATTAACCTCGACCACCTACTAAAATTCACAAGCCACCACCAATATACGTACAGGACGTAGAACAAATCAACGTACTAAACAAAGCTCTGAATAACACAATACAACAAAACTACATTTTAAAAACACTTAAAAACAACGAAGTATGTGTACAGACAAATGACTCGTCGAACTACTCGGCGGTGGTTAAGATGCTCAGGGAAAACAAAACTAAATACTACACCTTTAAGCCGAAAGAGGAGCGGTTATTCAACACAGTACTTAGGAATATGCACTACGCCACTGACCTTGACGAACTTAAGAACGAGCTTTCGGAACTAGGCCACGACGTTATTAATATACACAACGTACAACAAAAACTGACAAAGAAACCACTGTCGCTATTTTTCATTGAACTAAAAGCCAAAGCAAATAATAGAGAAATCTTTAATATTACAACACTCCTATGTACCAAAGTCATATTTGAGCCACCACACCATAAACGCACGGTAGCTCATTGCTCAAACTGCCAAAAATATGGTCATACACGAAATTTCTGCACCAAAGACCCGATCTGCGTGAAATGCGCTGGCAAGCACAAGACTATTGATTGCAAACTAATAAGTGCAGATCAAATTAAATGCGCTCTTTGTGGCGGCTCACACACAGCCAACTACAATGGATGTGACGTATACAAACATCTAAAAATTAAAAGATTTCCCTCGCTAAAAGAGAAAGACGATAAAAAAGATGACCATCAGGTAGTAGAACAGACATCAACAAAAGTCAAAATTGGAATAACGTACGCCCAAACTGCAGCCAGTAACTGTAGAAACCCCACAAATCAGGTACAACCTCAACAAAAAGATGAGGAACACAACAAAAACGAAAGCAACAAAAACGAAACAAACAAAAACGAAACCAACAAAAACGAGACTAGTGAAAACACAGAAAAAAAGACTGAATTTTCAAAAGATTTAGCGGAAATAAAAGTGATAATAAAACAACTAGTGCAACAAATGAGTAATATGATGAACATCATAACAGTACTATTGACAAAACTCGACAACAAGAATGGACACTAAAATAAAAATTTTAACTTGGAATGCAAACGGATTAAAAAATTACCTGAATGAATTACAGCTTTTCCTACACAACAACTACACTGACATTGCTTTGATATCGGAAACACACTATACAAGTAGCCAGCACATGAACATAACTCTATACAAGATATACCACACAAGCCATCCCGACGGTACACGACATGGTGGGACTGCTATCATTATTAAACAAAACATTAAACATAACGTACTGCTTCCATTCCAAGAAACCTATATCCAGTCGACAAGCATACAAATCTTCGACTCATCCGGACCACTAAGAATAACACCCGTGTACAGCACACCAAAGCACAATATGTCACAGTCGCAATTCTTGACTTGACTTGACTTCTTAAAAACTCTCGGACAACACTTTATAGCTGCAGGCGACTACAATGCGAAGAATACAGACTGGGGCTCCAGAATATCAAACAAGAAAGGTAAAAACCTGCAGGGTGCACTGCTGTTAGCAAAAGCTAAACATCTTAGTACCGGCGAACCCACGTATTGGCCAACACACAAAAATAAAAAGCCAGACCTCATTGACTTTTATATACTCAAAGACATAGACTTAAATAAATGCGTCATACATCAAGAACATACACCTATACTACTCGAACTTAATTCAACTGAAGTGAACACAACCAAGTCCAAACTATGGCACAACAACAAAACTGACTGGGATACCTATAGCGACTACATTAACACAAACTTAAATACAAGCATTCCACTGAGATCACTCGACAACGTAGAATCAGCTATAGTCCAACTAAACGATACCATTGAGAAGGCAGTATTGCAAGTAACTCCGGACAAGATAATACACCATGCAAAGCGATACACACCCCCTACGCTTCGCAAATTGATATACACAAAACGAAAACTGAACTAAAGAAATTAAAAAATATCTCCAAAATCAGAAAAATTATGAAATCACGAAGTATTTGCAGAGGCTAACTCCGACAAGCTGTACCGACTACTCCCTGTGGAAAGCTACAAAAAAACTGACAAATAAAACAATACACCAGGCACCTATAAAAATGGACAATGGATCATGGGCAGTAACGAACCTAGACAAGGCGACAGTTCTAGCGAATTATTATGAAAAAATATTTGATGATTTTGCTCGACAGTCACTCCCCAGCCAACTCGCCTAAAAAAACACTTGACCATACAACAAATGCATCGTGTGACTCATAAAATTTAAAACGATCTTGACAACAAAAAGTTCTGTATAGGAGTTTTTCTAGATGTAGAAAAGGCATTCGACAAAGTTTGCCACAAAGGACTAATCAGCAAATTGCGCAATATATATCCGCATAACGTACTACAGATATTAGTATACTATATCACAGAAAGACATTTTTTCGTTAAGTACTCAGATGAATATTCCACATTAAGAAAAATCAAAACAGGCGTACCACAAGGAAGTGTACTAGGACCGTTATTATACACTATCTTTACAGCGGACATACCATCACCAAATGACGACACTTCAATGATAGCCACATTTGCTGATGACACTATAATACTCAGCGCACATAAACAAGTAAACATAGCAACATCCAAACTGCAACAGCATCTGGATACTACCCTAAGGTGGTTTGAAAAGTGGAAAATAAAAGTAAATAATACCAAAACAGTACATGTTATATATACAATTAAAACTAAATTCACACCACCTCGTATAACGATTGACGGAGCTGACGTAAAAATTGAAAATGTAGTCAAATACCTAGGTTTATATATTGACAACAAACTCAACTGGAAATACCATATACTTAAAAAACGGGATCAAATCAAGCTGAGGATCAGAGGTAGTTGCTTGTGCTTAACAGACGTGTTTTGAATCTGCTCCGCATTTTGATTTTGATAAGCATTTGGCAATTAATTTGTCTATTGTCGTTAATCGATACTAATATTTATTTTCTTTCCGGTGTTAAGTGCATTTGTAAGTGAATTTATTTGTGGTGTATGGCTCATTCCACCCGTATAAATTTTGTACTTATCAATGTTTAATTATTTTTGGCAAGTACAACGCTTAAATTTGCCTTTCCTGTGTATTGAGTTCAATCTCTTTTTTTTTCCTGCTTTATTATAATTTTTTTTTATTTTTTATTTACCTCTTTTTCACTTATTTTTATTTTATTTATTCATTTTTTTTCCTATATTATTTATCTTATTTTGCTTTTATTTTATTTAATATCTTGTATCAAAATGAGTTGCTTAGAGGTGTCTTTTGTTGGATGTGCGATAACATCGCCAACCTTAAGTGCGCTGGGTTGACTGGTCCGGACTATGACCGACTTTACGGTACTGCTAAACCTGCATGTGGTGGCATCAGGTGGTCGTGCCCCACCTGCTTCAATCGCCAGGGGGACTTCTCATTTATGTACCACCGTATGCGAATTAAATACCAAAAACTTAAGAAACTATTCACTGAGCTAGCCTCAGAGTTTGATGCTGGGTCAAAAATGTTTTTGGAGTACTCTTTCTACTTGACTCCAACGGCTAATGCAGTACAACTGCCGCCATTATCCCCTCATAATCTTGAGCCTACCACAGCGCCACTTATTTCTTTTTCGTCTCCTCAACTCCCTTCTTCGCAATCCCCTCCAACTTGTTCTACTTCTTCACAACTTTTACCCACTTACTCTTATGTACTTTATTCTACTTCTACCCAACCGCCCCATCCTACTCCAATTCCTCTAGCTCCCTCAACCATTATGCCCTCCACTATTTCTTCACCTATCGCTTTGAACTTTCCATCCAATACTTGTTCGTCTTCCTCGATTCCTTGTCCTACTTCTGTGACTTCAGCTTCAACTTCTCCAACTTGTTCTTCTTCTTCCCAACCTTTACCCAGTCACTCTTCTGTACTTTCTTCCATATCCACCCCATCGTCCCATCACGCTCAAATTCCGGTAGCTCCGTCAACCACTATCCCATCTACTACTTCTTCATCTATCGCCTTTAACTTTCCCTTCACTACTTGTTCGACTTCCTCTATTCCATGTCTTACTACTGTGACTTCAGCTTCAACTTCTCCAACTTGTTCCCCTTCTTCCCAACCTTTACCCACTTATTGTTCTGTACTTTCTTCAATATCTAACCAATCATCCCATTCCGCTCCAATTCCAGTAGCTCCTTCTACCAATATCCCCTCTACTACCACTTCAACTGTAGCTTTCAACTTTCCCTCCACTAATTGTTCATCTTGCTCTACTCCCTGTCCTACTACTGTAACTTCTGCTTCATCTTCTTCTAAAGTCTCTAACTCCTCCCGTACTTTGTCACCCTCTAAGAGTTCTTCACAGTCCAATACTGCCTCTACTCCAGTGCCATGTATTTTGAAGGTGCTGGATCCTAGTAAACATGTTTTTATTTCCAGGTTGGATAAGGAGACAACGTTGCACGCAGTATATCATCAAAAGCATGCAACCCTTCGAATATTAATATTCATAAGTTTAATTTTTCTAGCCCTAGAGAAGGCTCTTCTTTCAAGCTTTCAGTTGGTATGGAAGTATTTTCTGTCATTTGTGGCGCTAATTTGTGGCCTGCTTGGCTCATTGGCCAACAGACACTAATAAAACACCTGACTTGATAGATTTTTTCATCACAAAGAACTTTGACATTCGGAAATGTAAAATCTTATCACGATTCGAACTCTCGTCAGACCACAACCCTATAGAATTAATATATGACTCGCACGTTAAGCCTACACATGCAAACAGACTTTTGACTGGCATACTTATAAGGAATACATTGACATTAATATAATGACCGACATCCCTCTTAAATCATATGAGGACATCGAGTCAGCGATAGTATTCCTGAATGACACCATTATGAAAGCAGTCATACAATCGACACCAAAAAAGAAGCAGCAAAATTGGGCATTCTACACACAACCTCAACTACGACGACTATTAAATCAAAAATGTAAACTACGGAAAACCTGGTCAAATACAAGATCTCCTGAGACAAAAAGACAGTACAACAAGGCAACTAAAGAGATTAAAAAAATGATTCACGTATTAAAAAACAAACAATTAACATCATATCTCAAGAGGTTAACACCCACGAGTCAAATGGACTACTCCTTATGGAAATCTACTAAAGGATGGACAAATAAAAGTAATCATCAGGCTCCTTTAAAAATGGAAAACGGGTTATGGGTAAAGACGAACTTGGACAAAGCTAAAGTATTAGCGAACTATTTCGAAAGGGTTTTTACAGAAATCGCCACCAACTCAGATGATCCACAGCTGAACACAGATATTAGCAGAGGTTCAGAACATATAAAACATGAAAAAACTACCATAGGAGAAATAAGAAAATGTATTAATAATGACATAAAGGAAAAAAAGTCCCCTGGATATGACAAAATAAATGGGAAACTCCTGAGAGAACTACCTGTAAAAGCTATAGAATATCTAAGAAACATCTTTAACGCTATGTTCATACTAAACTATTTTCCGAGAGTCTGGAAAGTAGCTGAGATTATTGCCATTCCGAAACCAGGCAAAGACGCATCAAAAGCAGAGTCTTATAGACCAATCAGTCTACTAGAACGCGCTCACATCATTCCAAATCACCAATTTGGCTTCCGAAGAAGTCACTCATCGATACAACAAGTGCATAGAGTTACGCACAAAATTCTAAATGACATTGAGGATAACAAATTTTGTATTGAACTCTTCTTGGACGTGGGAAAAGCTTTTGACAAGGTTTGGCATAAAGGACTCAAATGGAAACTTAACAATTTATTCCCTCAAAACATAGCACATCTATTAATATCATATATCACAGGTAGATACTTCTTAGTTAAATACTCAGACGAATACTCAACCCTTAGAGAAATAAATTCAGGAGTTCCACAGGGAAGTGTGCTAGGACCTTTATTATATACCCTATACCTAGCAGACATACCATGTCCCACTCACAATTCGTCGATGATTGCATCTTTCGCCTATGACACAATACTCCTAAGTGATCATAAAAACATAAATACTGCAACATCCATGTTGCAAGTAGACTTTAATAAAACACTTGACTGGGTTAGAAAATGGCATATTAAAATAAACAAAAACAAAACAGTACAAGTTATATACACTACTAAGACTAGATTCACACCAATCCATATAAATATTGACGGAGACGACGTAACCATTCAAAAAGAAGCCAAGTACTTAGGATTATATATTGACATTAAACTAAACTGGAAACACCATATACAAAAAAACGTGACCAAATCAAAATGAAAGTAAGACAACTGAACTGGCTGCTCAAACCAAATGCAAACATTTCACTTGAAAACAAGCTCCTAATCTATAAGACAATTATTAAACCAATTTGGACATATGGAGCTGAAATATGGGGAGTTGCCAAAAAATCAAATATAAAGTTAATCCAGAGGCAACAATCAAAAATTAATCGCACCATCACCAAAGCCCAATGGTATATCACCAAGACGGACCTTCATCGTGACCTAAGAATTGCGACAGTAGATGAGGAAATAATCAATTTAAGCAGAAAATACCAAACCAAACTTTCCCATCATTCAAGCGATGGTGTGAACACATTACCATTAGAAGAACTAACTCGGCAACTTAGGCTAAAAAGGGTGACACCAGTGGACCTCACATAATACATTACTTCATAACATTACTTACTCATTGTTAATTGGTGTTATCTTTAATTGTTTATTTATTGTTAAAATACATGTATTGTTAAATTCCAGTCACAACACGACTTTAAAAACTGATTGTAAAATTGAAATTCGCCCACTTGTCCTAAATACTAATCTATACAATAGTCGATTTATTTTTCTATAATAGACAATGTACTCTTTTTTTGGGAAATAAATAAAAAAAATATATAAAAAATAATGGAAAATTAAAAGAAAATAAAATAGTAAAATAATGAAGAAATAATAAAAATTACACATGATATAGTTTTATATAATGCCTGATTTTGCTGGGCACAGGTGCTAAGTCCCACTGAACTCCACTAAAATGGTCACCCATTTTCCTTGGGGGCTCCGCCTGCCGAGCTATTGCTATTTATATCTCATTAATATCCCACTAGACCCTCACTCCATACATTTCTTATACACCTGAAAACAGAAACGAGTTCATATCAGTAGGCTTGCATTTTTTTTAATATTTTTTTTTTTACATGCCTTATTTGTGATTGCTAACAAACCAATAAAATTGCGTAGGTAAGAAAACAATGCCTAAAAAGTCCCACGGGTTACATACACAACAGCAATTGCTTCTGTGTGTTTGAAACATTTTTCCACGATGAGTGCAAAACCTAGCGTCGCGTGCATTAATTTGCAAAAATTAAGTTTTCTGACTTTGCTTTCGTTGTGTACACATTGTGTAATAACTAATAACCAACAAATCTGAAGTCAGAGCAACAGGTGGAGGCGACTATAAGCAGATTCCTTTGTCACCGTTGGAAGAAGCGGTTGAAAATTTAATGAAATTAAAAATAAATCCAATAGGAGATATTGCAGGATTCGAAGAAAAAATTGAGTTGCTGGCTGACTATTGCCGAAGAAACGCTTAATATAAATTTTAAAAATGGCGAAAATATAAATAAAGCGTCTGCTGTCCACGATACGTTTTTTTATTCAAAATAATGAAATTATTTACAAAAATATGAAAAATAACAACCCAAATTAGAGCAGCGCTGCCAACTTTTCATTTTTCTTTTGACCTAGGTTTCGTCAACTTGTCGTCGTCGTCTCGTTGTACTTAGGGAATACCGATTTATGAGTAAAACGACAGAAAGGCGACGACGACAGAAAGACGACTGTTAAAATATGAACGTCAACGGGAATAGGTCCGATTGTTATCGGCTAGGCCGAATTAACTGTCGTAAGGGAGGGGTGGCCATTTTAATTAAGAAAACTATTCGCCATGTATTGCTGCCCCTCCCACATAGATCTATCATTGAGGCCATAGGCGTTAAATTCATAAGCAATGGACATCCAACCAATATTTACTCATGTTATTTCCCTGGCTGACGAGCAGAATACTTAAAGAAGCAACATTTTGTTATTAATGATATTCGTAAACTCACTAATGTTAAAGAAAAGTACATCCTAGGTGGTTATTTCAATTGTAGACACCAAGACTGGGGCTGCAGATGATCTAACTGATGGGGTAACATCTTGCACATACAAACTGTCATCTAACTATTTCAATATAATTTTTGCAGCTAACCATTCCTATGTTCCGGTCGCACGTAGATGTCATGGATCTATTCTTGATGTCTTCCTCTCAAACTGCATGCCACTTCTGTCTCATGCAAGCGTACTAAACGACTTAAGTTCTGAACATCTACCCGTGAAGTTATGACACATAAACATCCAATTTCTGAAGAAATCTATAGATTCAACCTCAACAGAGCTAACTGGCTTCGGTTTTCTAGGCATCTAAGGCAACATATACAAATTGTGCCTTTAACCTCTATTACGAATACGAACCAAACCGATAATTTGATTTCTGAGTTTAACAGGGTTCTGATAGAGGGAAAGGCTGTAAGCATTACAAAGACTAGAGCTCAATTTAATCCTAAGCTGCTGCCGCAGTACATTACATCCTTAGTTCAACTTAGAAACTATTACCGCCAAATATGGCAACGGTATAAAAACACCACTGATCTAGTTGAAGTTAAATCGTTAAACTACCGCATTAGAAACGATATCTCTAAATTTTGTAATTATTCGTAAAATGCTCTTCTAGCTTCTCTTGACAAAGATTCTTCTTCCTTTTGGAAGCTAAAAAAAGTAATAAAGAAGAAAATCTTAATCATCCCTGGTGAGTGGAAAAATTCACTGCACCACAACCGAGCAAAAATGCATAGTCCATAGCATAGTCCAATTTACTGAGTGACCCAACCACTGCGGCTCAAGTAAGAACTTAAGTACATACATTAAATTCGGCTCCCAGCAGCGCCGATGATAGTTACCTCATCAGTACCACCACATATTCAAATATAATTAGAAACCTAAAGAGGAATAAGGCTCCTGGACTAGACGAGATTGACAACCTATGTCTGAAAGTGAGATGCAATTCCTAACTATCATTATAAATGCATGCCTTCGTTTTAGTTATTTTCCACTGGTCTGGAAAACTTCTGAAGTGATACCTATAAAAAAACCTCTGAAGCCAGCTGAATCCCTATCCTCATTTCGGCCAATAAGTTTGCTGTCCTCAGAAAGCAAAATCTTACAGAAAATCATCAAGGATAAACTTATCTCATTTGTTAACGATAACGAAATTCTCCCAAGTCAGCAATTTGGCTTTCGAAAAAAACACAACACTATGCGCCCTCTAGTCCTTATTAAAAAGATTATTGCCAAAACTTTCAGAATGGTAATTCCAGAGGCATGATCTCGCTAGACATCAAAGCTGTTTTCGACTCAGTGTGGCACAACGGGCTTATTTTCAAGTTGACTCAGTTAAATTTCCCTCTCGATCTGATTAAAATCATCCACAGCTATTTAAGCGACCATTTGTTCGCCATACACATTGGTTGTGCGCATTGAAACCGCACCATTATTGAGGCAGGTTGCACGTAGAGCTCCTGTTTGTCGCCGTTGTTGTATAACATCTACACCTCCGATTTCTCACCTCTCTATGGTTGCACTCCATCAATATTTGCAAATGACACAGCCATTATCTGCTCCGGCAGACTGGCATCCGACATCTCTCTCAACTTATAATCGGCTTTTATAAGTCTTCATGAATACTTCACCAAATGGAAGATAACGAGAAAATGCAAAGTCGTTTATAAGCCACCCAGCCACATAAAGCTACATAACACAGATGTCCCATGGGAAAACTATGTTAGATATCTGGGAGTGATGTTAAACTACAAAACTACGTTCAAAGACCCTATCGGTTAACACTCACATAAAAATTTTATATCCATTTATTAACAGAAAATCTCGCTTGAACATTGAATACAAAATGTATCTTTTCAGATTAATATTTCAAGCTATAATCTTCTATGGGGCCCCTATTTGGGCTGACATTTCGCGTTGTCATGTGAAAAAGCTACAGATTTCTCAAAATAAGGTTCTGAAAATGATTTATAATCTTTCTTGGCACCATTCTACTAATGATTTGCATAGTGTAGCTAATGTTGAGCAGGTTGGGGACAGGTTTAACCGTCGCACTGAAAACTTTAATGATAGATGTAGATACTCTTAATTCTTACATATTAATGATTTAGTAATTAAATTAAATTTTAAAAAAAATAAAATAAAAAATATTTTTAAAAAATTTAAAAAAATTAAAATAAAAAAAATCCGAAGGTTTTTATAAACATTTGCATACACAATTGTTCGTTAAAATGTAAATTCCTAATAATACCATCCTATCCATAATTAAAATGTAAATTCCTAATAATACCATCCTATCCATAATTAAGTTGTGAAGGATTTAAATAGCAAGTACTCTTCTTCTTCATATATTATAAGCAAACACAATTTAATATTATTAACATTCAAATAAAGATTGAAGATAAATAACTATCACTTGGGTACTCGCCCGTTCAATGTTTTATACATTGAAATTCAAACCCAATTTTTATTATTTAGACTTTAAAGGAATATATTATATTATACTTTTATATTAATTATTAATTAATCAATTAACTAATTAATTACTATTAATAATTTAGAATAAATGATTATTTTTAGTACTATTTATGAATTTTGTTTCTCCAAGGTAAGACCTGGCGCTTAACGCCAACCAAATGTTCAAAATGTGGTCTCCAGGCTGAGATAGAAAATTTCCTTAAGTTGAATGGTATTTCGGTAGCCAAATGATAATGCGTCCGCGTTGTAGTACTTCAATTTTCGATTGATTTATTATGGATTACAACTAACTTATAACTTATACAGCTCATCACCTTAGAAGTAGTTACATGTATGCGTGAATATAAGAGAATCTAAAAGCCAAGCCAATATAGAGATTTACTTTAAGAGTAACGATAGAAAAATTGAGCATAAAAGCTCTGCACCGCCTTTGGTGTACGGCCGCAACATGCTCCCCATTTTGGAAGCTCTTTCCAAAACCTTCTTTATCTATGGTTCGATCGGAAGAGGGCACACCTTGTGCACATTGCGGATTACGACTATAGAAGCAGTACGGACCGACACGACCCGAATGCGTCCATCAGATCCAGGATGATCTTCAACCAACCTGCTGAGACGCCATCTGCACATTGTCCTACGCCACCAAGACCAAAGCTCCTTTCTCTATTTTCGGCTGAGGCATTGACCACTTGGAGCGGACCTGTAGTAACGTCAAATATTATTTTGACCATCGCTGCCAAAATGCGTTATGGACCACCAGAATGCGCTTCCATCGGTTCACCAACGATTGTTTGGCGTCGGCACCAATAAACGGTTCCACCAACGAATTCAAGAAGCGGCGCACCAAAAATTGACCTGACGTCAAAACCTTGAAATCGTTGGTATTTTGAGACAAAGGACATAATTGTCTTGTGTTTATAATGGCCTCTGCTTGAGCAATTGCTGTCACATTCTCCTCGTAATTCAACGCTGTTCCATTGAGACTGTGTACCAACAGTCGCTTTGCGACCTTTACAGCACTTTCCCAAATCCCGCCGAACGAGGCGGAATAAAACGGAAATTTACTCCCCTATTATTATGATGAAGGGCATCATAATCGGTCCACGGCAGTCTCCTCCAGAACGAATAAACGGGTGCACTCCTGCACTGATTCGCGCTGCGGGTAAGTCTCCCATTATCTACACTGCCAAATGTGGACGCTGCCAGAAGCAAGCTACAGAGCTCCTAACTGTCTTGCGCGCCAGATTCCTGCAATTAGTAACCCCATACTTTTGTCGCACAAAGCCACATAATACTTGTACCCCTGCGTGCATGTTGAACCGATGTGCGTGCTCGACCATGGCACGATTCACCGGCAATAAAATCGGATGCTTTATTGAAAATGATACACTTGCCTGCGACAATCTCCCACCGACTCGTACAACGCGCACACCCTTTGACAGAAAAGGAGAAAGATCGCACAGATCTGACTACTCTTCCCTTTTCCAAATCTAGAATTTCTTGTGCAAAGCACACTGAATATATATAAAAGATTATGTAATCCAATCCCCATCTCATTTCGCAACTAGTCAACTCTTGACCGGGAGAGAGCCTCCCCTTCGCCCACATACGCCAACGATAGATATATCCTCGGTATATCCGATAGATATAAAACTCGGCTTAATTTAAGAAGTGAATTTGCAAACTTGCAACCACTAAATACGCCCACACACCCATTTATGACTGGATAAAGAAGCGCAAACGTTGATTTACGCTGCTCAGGTAGTTGCTCAGTAGTTGGGCGCCATCAGGCCAGGCAGACCGAGAAAGTCGGGTCCTTTCCACCACAAGTTAGAATTCTTCAACTATGAAGGGTACATGCCACGCGATACTATGTCCGCTGGATTAGCTTAGTTGCCACTTTGAACCACTCGTTTATCTCGGACAGTTCTTCAATTTTTGCATCAAGATTGGCAACACATTTGGTCCCATGTGAAGATAGCCAATTCAACACTATGGTTGAGTCCGTAAAATACCTCCGTTGATCGATTTTCATCGGGAAGCAATCGTGGATCTTGTCGACTAATTGTACTAACAACAACGAGGCATTCAACTCTAGTCTAGGCAACGACGTGACTTTCATGGGGGTCATTTTCGACTTGGTGGCAATATGGTTCGTGTGCTCTACCCCTGACTTGTCAGTTGCCCTACAATATACCACGCCAGCATACGCCCTCAGTGACGAGTCCGAAAATCCAATAAGCTCGATATTCGAAATCACGCCAAGTGGGACAACCGCTCTAACCATAGTACACTCCTCAACTCGCGTGAGCTTCTCACGGAACTTTCCCCATTGAAATTGCAAATCGGGGGTCAACTCAGAGTTATGACTGGACAAGCTCTGCTTGTAAGAAAAACGGAAGACGTCCTTTCCGGAATCCTAGTTGATTCCCAACGTCTTCGAGCATTCGGATACAATTATTGGTAAGTTCTCAACATCGCCTGATTCATCTAATACAGATGAGCAACTAGCACGCCATTTACGAAGCTCAAAGCTTGTTTAAGAGCGCCGTGAATTGACCCTTCAACTCATATAGATGCTCCAACAAATCTGCTCCAGCTAAAAAATCATCAATGTAAACATTTTTCTTCAGTGCCTTGCTTCCTCCTGGGTACTCTTCAGCAAATAATTCTGCCAAATTGCACAAACAATGCACTACTAAGTAAGCTGCTGAGCTACTGCCGTACAAGACAGTTCTCAGACGAAGGACCTGTATTGTGTCAGAAGATCTAGCTCTCCACAGAATCCCTTGGTAATTACAATTTTCTTCACTCGATAAATCTTGTCTATACATCTTAGTTATATCGGCAGTAAGTTCGTATTTATAAAAACGATATCTTGGTAATATCTCAAAGATCGTTGGTTACAAAGTGGGTCTCACCGAACGCAACTTTAAAAGGCAGGCTCACCATGTATTTCCCAGAGAACAGAGCTTGACAGTCTCAATAAATTTATTTTCGCATAATTCTTCACCTAGAGTGTATCTCCCTGCCGTTACAACTGTTTCTTCACATTCCCAAAATTTTTTAATTAACGTTATCAACTCATCTTCCCTATCAACCTTTGGAGGGCGCGATACACACAGTGACACCCCCGAGCTCTGGTTTCATTCTCCAACGACAATCCACCCTAGCAAAAATTTTGAAAGACTGGTTGATCCTTGCCGAGATCGATCTGACCCGCAGCAATTAATTTGAAAAACAAGTCAACTCCTAGCAACCTGTCGATTTTCTCCTTGCTATAAAACTTAAGATCAGCCAGCTGGACCTGTTTAGGTATCACAAACTGCCTGGCATGAAACGGAACATTAGGTTCGTATCGAGTAATTTCGGGCAAAACACAAAAGTGAATTATTGAACTAAAGTTGTCAATCGTGACCGCACCCTGGTTGAAATGCTGTAATTCAATGATAAGTAAATTATAAAAACACTAGAAAGATATACTAAAAACAAAAATCAGAGATATTGTCTTCTTTCTTTGATCTTTTTCAAAGTATTTTATTTGCAAATTATTACGCAAATTTTGTATTTTTATTTTTTATTTCCCATATGTCGTGTACATATGTCTTTATTTTTTATTAAGACTATTAGTACATGGTTTAAACGTTATTTTTGTGTTGTAGGTAATTTATGTGAGTAGATCACAAAAGTTTTTCATTTTAGTAAGGATGTAGGGGAAAAAAATCAAATTAGGAACAAAAATAACATACATTTAAAATAAATTAATACAATTATAGAGCAAAATAAAGTAAAATAAACATAAATGTAATAAGAATATAAAATACAAAAATAAACAACATTAAGCAAAAACAAAAAAGAAAAAGAAAGAGGTATTTATTTATGTGTTGTATCTAGCTTCGAATTTATTCAACCAGATCCACTGGCCTTGTCCTCTCTAACCTGCGTCTGCATTGTAGTTCCTGTATTGGTAGTAGGTTGACACCAACATTTGGTTGTTGGGTAAGCTTCGTCTGGTAGATACGACTTATTTTTGTAATCTCCTCTGTTACTGTTGGAATATTAAGATCACGATGCAGATTATCGTTAGTTATATACCACCCAGCCTTGGTGATATACGAATGATTTTAATTGTTGTCTTTGTATTATGTCTGTATTTGATTTATTGGCAGTTCCCCAGATTTGTGCTCCGTACGTCCAGATTGGTCTTATAATGGCTTTGTAGATCAGTATTTTGTTTTCTAATGTTAACTTTGATTTGAGCAGCTAATATAATTGACTAATCCTCAGCTTGATTTGATCCCGTTTTTTAAGTATATGGTATTTCCAGTTGAGTTTGTTGTCAATATATAATCCTAGGTATTTGCTAGGATGCTGGATTATATACGTCTTTACCAGGTTTTGGAATTGCAATGACTTACGCCACTTTCCATACTTTAGGAAAGTAATTTAATCTAATTATTGCGTTGAAAATATTACGTATGTATACCACTGCTTGAAGTGGTAGCTCCCTTAAAAGTTTTCGTTCTACCTGGGTTTTGTCATACCCGGGTGCTTTTTTGGGCTTTATGTCGTGCTGTATACATCTGAATATTTCATTTGTACATGTTTTTTTTAGGCGAGTTGGCTGGGGAGTGACTGTCGAGTTTATATGACAGTCATCTTCGTTGAGAGTTTCATCAGCAAATATTTTTTCATAATAATTCGCTAGAACTGTCGCCTTGTCTAGGTTCGTCACTGCCCATGATATATTGTCCACTTTTATAGGTGCCTGGTGTATTGTTTTATTTGTCAGTTTTTTTGTAGCTTTCCAGAGGGAGTAGTCGGTAAAGCTTGTCGGAGTTAGCCTCTGTAAATACATCGTGATTTCATAATTTTTCTGATTTTGGAGATATTTTTTAATTTCTTTAATTTAGTTTTCGTTTTGTGTATATCAATTTGCGAAGCGTAGGGGGTGTGTATCGCTTTGCATATTTAAGTTTGTGTTAGCTTTTGCTAACAGCAGTGCACCCTGCAGATTTTTACCTTTCTTGTTTGATATTCTGGAGCCCCAGTCTGTATTCTTCGCATTGTAGTCGCCTGCAGCTATAAAGTGTTGTCCGAGAATTTTTAAGAAGTCAAGTCAAGTCAAGAATTGCGACTGTGACATATTGTGCTTTGGTGGGCTGTACACGGGTGTTATTCTTAGTGGTCCGGATGAGTCGAAGATTTGTATGCTTGTCGACTGGATATAGGTTTCTTGGAATGGAAGCAGTACGTTATGTTTAATGTTTCTTTAATAATGATAGCAGTCCCACCGTGTCCTGTACCGTCGGGATGGCTTGTGTGGTACATCTTGTATCCAGTTATGTTCATGTGCTGGTTCATTGTATAGTGTGTTTCCGATATCAAAGCAATGTCAGTGTAGTTGTTGTGTAGGAAAAGCTGTAATTCATTCAGGTGATTCTTTAATCCGACAAAGGACATAATTGTCTTGTGTTTATAATGGCCTCTGCTTGAGCAATTGCTGTCACATTCTCCTCGTAATTCAACGCTGTTCCATTGAGACTGTGTACCAACAGTCGCTTTGCGACCTTTACAGCACTTTCCCAAATCCCGCCGAACGAGGCGGAATAAAACGGAAATTTACTCCCCTATTATTATGATGAAGGTCATCATAATCGGTCCACGGCAGTCTCCTCCAGAACGAATAAACGGGTGCACTCCTGCACTGATTCGCGCTGCGGGTAAGTCTCCCATTATCTACACTGCCAAATGTGGACGCTGCCAGAAGCAAGCTACAGAGCTCCTAACTGTCTTGCGCGCCAGATTCCTGCAATTAGTAACCCCATACTTTTGTCGCACAAAGCCACATAATACTTGTACCCCTGCGTGCATGTTGAACCGATGTGCGTGCTCGACCATGCACGATTCACCGGCAATAAAATCGGATGCTTTATTGAAAATGATACACTTGCCTGCGACAATCTCCCACCGACTCGTACAACGCGCACACCCTTTGACAGAAAAGGAGAAAGATCGCACAGATCTGACTACTCTTCCCTTTTCCAAATCTAGAATTTCTTGTGCAAAGCACACTGAATATATATAAAAGATTATGTAATCCAATCCCCATCTCATTTCGCAACTAGTCAACTCTTGACCGGGAGAGAGCCTCCCCTTCGCCCACATACGCCAACGATAGATATATCCTCGGTATATCCGATAGATATAAAACTCGGCTTAATTTAAGAAGTGAATTTGCAAACTTGCAACCACTAAATACGCCCACACACCCATTTATGACTGGATAAAGAAGCGCAAACGTTGATTTACGCTGCTCAGGTAGTTGCTCAGTAGTTGGGCGCCATCAGGCCAGGCAGACCGAGAAAGTCGGGTCCTTTCCACCACAAGTTAGAATTCTTCAACTATGAAGGGTACATGCCACGCGATACTATGTCCGCTGGATTAGCTTAGTTGCCACTTTGAACCACTCGTTTATCTCGGACAGTTCTTCAATTTTTGCATCAAGATTGGCAACACATTTGGTCCCATGTGAAGATAGCCAATTCAACACTATGGTTGAGTCCGTAAAATACCTCCGTTGATCGATTTTCATCGGGAAGCAATCGTGGATCTTGTCGACTAATTGTACTAACAACAACGAGGCATTCAACTCTAGTCTAGGCAACGACGTGACTTTCATGGGGGTCATTTTCGACTTGGTGGCAATATGGTTCGTGTGCTCTACCCCTGACTTGTCAGTTGCCCTACAATATACCACGCCAGCATACGCCCTCAGTGACGAGTCCGAAAATCCAATAAGCTCGATATTCGAAATCACGCCAAGTGGGACAACCGCTCTAACCATAGTACACTCCTCAACTCGCGTGAGCTTCTCACGGAACTTTCCCCATTGAAATTGCAAATCGGGGGTCAACTCAGAGTTATGACTGGACAAGCTCTGCTTGTAAGAAAAACGGAAGACGTCCTTTCCGGAATCCTAGTTGATTCCCAACGTCTTCGAGCATTCGGATACAATTATTGGTAAGTTCTCAACATCGCCTGATTCATCTAATACAGATGAGCAACTAGCACGCCATTTACGAAGCTCAAAGCTTGTTTAAGAGCGCCGTGAATTGACCCTTCAACTCATATAGATGCTCCAACAAATCTGCTCCTGCTAAAAAATCATCAATGTAAACATTTTTCTTCAGTGCCTTGCTTCCTCCTGGGTACTCTTCAGCAAATAATTCTGCCAAATTGCACAAACAATGCACTACTAAGTAAGCTGCTGAGCTACTGCCGTACAAGACAGTTCTCAGACGAAGGACCTGTATTGTGTCAGAAGATCTAGCTCTCCACAGAATCCCTTGGTAATTACAATTTTCTTCACTCGATAAATCTTGTCTATACATCTTAGTTATATCGGCAGTAAGTTCGTATTTATAAAAACGAAATCTTGGTAATATCTCAAAGATCGTTGGTTACAAAGTGGGTCTCACCGAACGCAACTTTAAAAGGCAGGCTCACCATGTATTTCCCAGAGAACAGAGCTTGACAGTCTCAATAAATTTATTTTCGCATAATTCTTCACCTAGAGTGTATCTCCCTGCCGTTACAACTGTTTCTTCACATTCCCAAAATTTTTTAATTAACGTTATCAACTCATCTTCCCTATCAACCTTTGGAGGGCGCGATACACACAGTGACACCCCCGAGCTCTGGTTTCATTCTCCAACGACAATCCACCCTAGCAAAAATTTTGAAAGACTGGTTGATCCTTGCCGAGATCGATCTGACCCGCAGCAATTAATTTGAAAAACAAGTCAACTCCTAGCAACCTGTCGATTTTCTCCTTGCTATAAAACTTAAGATCAGCCAGCTGGACCTGTTTAGGTATCACAAACTGCCTGGCATGAAACGGAACATTAGGTTCGTATCGAGTAATTTCGGGCAAAACACAAAAGTGAATTATTGAACTAAAGTTGTCAATCGTGACCGCACCCTGGTTGAAATGCTGTAATTCAATGATAAGTAAATTATAAAAACACTAGAAAGATATACTAAAAACAAAAATCAGAGATATTGTCTTCTTTCTTTGATCTTTTTCAAAGTATTTTATTTGCAAATTATTACGCAAATTTTGTATTTTTATTTTTTATTTCCCATATGTCGTGTACATATGTCTTTATTTTTTATTAAGACTATTAGTACATGGTTTAAACGTTATTTTTGTGTTGTAGGTAATTTATGTGAGTAGATCACAAAAGTTTTTCATTTTAGTAAGGATGTAGGGGAAAAAAATCAAATTAGGAACAAAAATAACATACATTTAAAATAAATTAATACAATTATAGAGCAAAATAAAGTAAAATAAACATAAATGTAATAAGAATATAAAATACAAAAATAAACAACATTAAGCAAAAACAAAAAAGAAAAAGAAAGAGGTATTTATTTATGTGTTGTATCTAGCTTCGAATTTATTCAACCAGATCCACTGGCCTTGTCCTCTCTAACCTGCGTCTGCATTGTAGTTCCTGTATTGGTAGTAGGTTGACACCAACATTTGGTTGTTGGGTAAGCTTCGTCTGGTAGATACGACTTATTTTTGTAATCTCCTCTGTTACTGTTGGAATATTAAGATCACGATGCAGATCATCGTTAGTTATATACCACCCAGCCTTGGTGATATACGAATGATTTTAATTGTTGTCTTTGTATTATGTCTGTATTTGATTTATTGGCAGTTCCCCAGATTTGTGCTCCGTACGTCCAGATTGGTCTTATAATGGCTTTGTAGATCAGTATTTTGTTTTCTAATGTTAACTTTGATTTGAGCAGCTAATATAATTGACTAATCCTCAGCTTGATTTGATCCCGTTTTTTAAGTATATGGTATTTCCAGTTGAGTTTGTTGTCAATATATAATCCTAGGTATTTGCTAGGATGCTGGATTATATACGTCTTTACCAGGTTTTGGAATTGCAATGACTTACGCCACTTTCCATACTTTAGGAAAGTAATTTAATCTAATTATTGCGTTGAAAATATTACGTATGTATACCACTGCTTGAAGTGGTAGCTCCCTTAAAAGTTTTCGTTCTACCTGGGTTTTGTCATACCCGGGTGCTTTTTTGGGCTTTATGTCGTGCTGTATACATCTGAATATTTCATTTGTACATGTTTTTTTTAGGCGAGTTGGCTGGGGAGTGACTGTCGAGTTTATATGACAGTCATCTTCGTTGAGAGTTTCATCAGCAAATATTTTTTCATAATAATTCGCTAGAACTGTCGCCTTGTCTAGGTTCGTCACTGCCCATGATATATTGTCCACTTTTATAGGTGCCTGGTGTATTGTTTTATTTGTCAGTTTTTTTGTAGCTTTCCAGAGGGAGTAGTCGGTAAAGCTTGTCGGAGTTAGCCTCTGTAAATACATCGTGATTTCATAATTTTTCTGATTTTGGAGATATTTTTTAATTTCTTTAATTTAGTTTTCGTTTTGTGTATATCAATTTGCGAAGCGTAGGGGGTGTGTATCGCTTTGCATATTTAAGTTTGTGTTAGCTTTTGCTAACAGCAGTGCACCCTGCAGATTTTTACCTTTCTTGTTTGATATTCTGGAGCCCCAGTCTGTATTCTTCGCATTGTAGTCGCCTGCAGCTATAAAGTGTTGTCCGAGAATTTTTAAGAAGTCAAGTCAAGTCAAGAATTGCGACTGTGACATATTGTGCTTTGGTGGGCTGTACACGGGTGTTATTCTTAGTGGTCCGGATGAGTCGAAGATTTGTATGCTTGTCGACTGGATATAGGTTTCTTGGAATGGAAGCAGTACGTTATGTTTAATGTTTCTTTAATAATGATAGCAGTCCCACCGTGTCCTGTACCGTCGGGATGCCTTGTGTGGTACATCTTGTATCCAGTTATGTTCATGTGCTGGTTCATTGTATAGTGTGTTTCCGATATCAAAGCAATGTCAGTGTAGTTGTTGTGTAGGAAAAGCTGTAATTCATTCAGGTGATTCTTTAATCCGTTTGCATTCCAAGTTAAAATTTTTATTTTAGTGTCCATTGTTGTTGTCGTGTTTTGTCAATAGTACTGTTATGATGTTCATCATATTACTCATTTGTTGCGCTAGTTGTTTTATTATATCTTTTATTTCCGCTAAATCTTTTGAAAATTCGGTCTTTTTTTCTGTGTTTTCACTAGTCTCGTTTTTGTTGGTTTCGTTTTTGTTGGTTTCGTTTTTGTTGGTTTCCTTTTTGTTGTGTTTCTCATCTTTTTGTTGAGTTGAACCTGATTTGTGGGGTTTCTACGGTTACTGGCTTCTGTTTGGGCGTACGTTATTCCAATTTTGAATAAATCTCTTGAAATTAATGGGAATTGAGGCTTGGTGTGAGTCACTGATGTTGATGCTGTTGTTTGAACCGCTTGTTGATGTGCCAAGGTATTCGTTGTTGTTATTTATGCGGACAGCTGTTTGAGCATGGGGTACACTCATGCTGTTCCTTGATGGATGATTTTGTTTTTGCGAGCTGCACGCAGTCGTGGGACTGCGTTCAACAGGCAGCATGAGATAAGAACAATTGATTATCTTGTCTCTTGATTTAGTTTTTGTGTTGTTAAATTCGGAAAGCGAAAGGAGACGACTAGTCGACTTCACAGTGCACTTGCGAATGAATGTGGTTTTCTTTAAATCGAAATCTACCCATATCAGCAAGGGCAGAGTTGTATTTCGCCTATATTCATTTATATGAATGAAATTAAAATAGCAGGTGGCCAACAAAAAAAGAAGGCATGATCACAAAGCAAAACTATACAAAAATATTCCGCGTGATACGCTCAATAAGAAACCAATACAATCTTATAAACGCACTATACTTACACAACACACTCAAACTTATCACATTTCGTCGCAAGGGAGACAAAGAAAACCAACACAATCTCATACACGCATCATATCTACACACATACTCAAACATTGATTCCCTTTTAATTTTTTGATTTCAAATACTTGTCGAGTCCAGCCAAATCAATTTTCGGTTGTAACAGCAAATATAATACGTATCAAGGTCGAATGCAGTGAACATACCAGTTTCATAGTGCGCCAACACGAAATTTGTAAATCTAGAGTGCCCACTGTAAATCGGAGGGGCCAACTCGAAGCTAGAGTGTCGAGCGCATGTTTTGTTGTTGCGTGCGAGTTGTGTGTATCTGCTTGTATTTATTTTTACAAGAACAAAAACACAGTTGCTAATTCGCAACTAAGGTTTAGAAGAAGGTCGAAGCAAGAAGAAACATTTTTATTCCCGCACGCACTCCACTTCACATCGTAGTCAACAAGTCAATTTTCGATTGTCATAAGAAATGTATCAACGTCAAGTCCCGAACGCATGCTTTTTTGTTGCTTTCAAATTTCCGTGTACGCAGAAAATGCACGTATCCATACATACAGGCACATCTTTTTTATTTGTCTTCCCTTATGTGCACAGGCTTTGTTGTTGCGTGGTCAAAGGCAAAATTTATTTTTTTGTCTCTCCTGTATTCGCAGTAGCGCTGGACACTTCCAGTTTTGCTGTTTCCCTGGTAGTCAAGGAGAATTTGCTTTATTCAACTTCGATTTTTCGAATTTTAAACCAATTTTAATATTTATTGAGTTATTTCTTAAGAAAATGTTAACTATTCAATCTGCACAGGAACCTACAGCTCGTACAAATAATGATGTTCATTCATTAAAAGTCCCACCAAAACCAATACAAGTATGTGGTTGGTATTGCAATAAGAAAAATCATGTTTTTCATTTATTAAAAAATCGCGCCAAACCTATATATGTTTCTTTTTCGCTATCATCCCACAACACATCAATATAATCAAAATCAATATGGTTGACGGCAATTAAACCAACCACGACAAAGGTTATATACCAAAATTCCTTTTCACGTTAATTCGAGCTAAGAACATTGGGGAAATTGAGGAAAACACAGCAAGAAAGATAGACAACGCTTGCTTTAATTTCGCAACAGAGCCAACCTTCTAATACTTCGGTTGGCCTGGTTAAGCGTCAAGTCAGCCAAGGAGAATGCGGTTGCTACACAGCGGACTGCGCTAGTTCTTCGATGTTAACAGCAGCCAAATAACATAATCATTAGCGCCGGTCTCGCAGATAAAAAAGTCAAAAGCTTTTGAGAGAATTGTAAACTCTATATGAATAAGTTCTCTCTGCTCTGACTCCTGGAAAATGCCGTAAAAAGCTTAAGAGAGAAGTGTAAACTATATATGAGATAGTTCTCTCTGGCCAAGCCCATATACAGATTCACTTTAAGAGCAATGAAGAAAAATTGAGCGTAAAAGCTCTACACCGCTTTTGGCGTACGGCCGCAACAACTTTTAAAGGTAAAAAATTATAAATTATAAAATAGTAATTAAACCAACAGAGCACAAATCCACAAGAAAAAATAAAAAGAAATACAGCCCAACGCGTTGAGTATTCAGCATTATAGTGTTACTTCAAAGTGACCAAGTGCCACTTTGCTATAAATTCGATGTTAACAACAATGTAAAAATGTAAAAATATGCCATCACGACTTTGAAAATTCAAAAAATTTGTAAGAGAGTAATATAACCTCTATGGCAGCTAAAAGCAGTTTAGCTAAAATCACTTCGACTTAAAACGCACATGTAAACACTTTTCCAGAGCGCTTTAACGCAGTATGTGCATTAAGCGTAGGTCGCTTTTTAAACCGGACGCTAAGCAAGTCCCTATTCACAGTCATCTGTATGTTTCTGTATGGTAATGCTGTTGATGCCGACAAGTGGTGAGAAAATTTAAAAATCGGCATCGACACGTTAACAAGTACTTCTAGGCAATTTACATTTCCAAATACGGTGTATGGGAACAAAAAAATGAATCAGATAATTCACCTGCATTGAGTATATGAACACAAAATATAAGGAAGTGCTACGTTGCTTCGTGTAGTTCGACAAGGCCGCCAAGTATTATGTACCGATTCCCTGAAAATTCAGAGACAAGGAAGAATTGGGCATAGACTTGTGGATTAGAGGAGGTTTTTGTTTTAATAGTGAAATATGTATTTATATGTAGGCTGCACTTTCACTTATCTGACGTTGTAAATACCAAGTTTTTAAAAAAAAAGGCCCCAACCCCATAATGATGACAACAACGACAGCGCAAACACAACACAGTTTTCAACAACAAAATGACGGTACAGACCAGGTAGGTGAGATAAGTGATATGGGGGTTGATACAACCGTAGCTTTCGCTGAGGCGCAGCCGACAGAGGTCGTTTGTCCGAATTGTGAAAAATTCTGCCGAAATGAAGCCTTTTGGAGAAAACGCAGTTACCAGTATGAATTGGAAATATTAAAATTAAATGAAAATTTTAAGCAACTAATAGGGCAACTTATGGATAGGAGAGAAACGGCGATTAAAACCGAAAGGATGTTGAAAGACCGCCTTCTAGAAAATTACAAAGCTTCGGCGCAAGTAAGCGCGGATGTTAGCGAAGATGCTGCGGAATTTATTCATATAATGGCCAGAGGAAGAAAAACATGGTATAGGCAGAAACTGTCCTACAGAACATAATTTACATACCCTCAAAGGCCTATGTATTTATGCGGGACTCATTAAAATTTAGTTTGCCGTCAACCGTCACATTGTACCGATAGTGCCCAATTACGCGGCTTGAACCCGGTATTAAAAGGTTAATTGAAAAGAACATAGGAGCTGTAATTACTAATATGCCAGAAGCACACAAATACTGTGTGCTAGTCGCAATATCTGCATTATTCTTCATGATGCGGACTAATCGACCCATTGAAATACGTATTTAGCTTTCACTTTGTTGGCAAAGAAATGGGCATGAAAAATTGACACCCTTAATTCTGGATCATAGAAGCAGCCGAACGGATTGGATTGATGTGTGATCAGGCACAACAAAACATGGGCGTTTTTAATAGAATAATGTCAAATGACGAAACATATTTCGTGACAAAAAAGGGTACGAAAGTATACTCATTATATGATTATGTGCATGTGTCATAAATGAACTACACATCATGGCTTACATAAACCCAGTAAGATTGTCCCCAAAACTAACTGCTAATCACATTTATCCAATGGGCTTTGCAAAAGTGCGTATTTCGTATGCCACGCAAATACTAATTGCCACAGTTGCAAATGCTATACGAGACGAATGAGTTTTCTGCAGAAAAACAAGGCAAAGCATTGGCAACTCCAACGTTATTGAAATATTGCAATGATGCCTGTTGCGCCCCAAAGTACTAGTCAGGGAGAGGGGCGAGTAGACGGACAGAATATCCGATATATTGTTTATTGGGTTAGCCGAGCTTTGACTGCACTTCTGTATGACTCTGTCTCTGTCGTACTTGCATGCACAGGTGCAGCCATAGCAGTGGTCAAAGCTCTTTTTACGCTTTCGCCTTCACCTTTAATGTACAAAGCCAAAGCAATCGAGCGGAGAGCGCATAACATAACAAAATTTATATAGAAATTTAATAACTTGTCAAATAAAGATTTCAGCATAACCAATTTACACAGCGAATTTTAATTAAATTGGTGGCTCGAAATACGCTCCGCTACAGAAGAGAAATGGGCGTGGTGAAACGCGCCACAACAAACTGAAATATCGGCTCTGCCTGCGCAGATTGGAATCTGCGCATCCCGCTAAAGTGTACGTAATCGAAAAAAGTGTTTGATTTATGCACTGAAAATATAAATTAATTAAAATTTATCGTTCTGTGCTAAAATTTAATTGTGCAAGTGGAAGTTAGGGAATTCGTAGACCAACGCGTGAGCGTGACAAAGAACCGTAACCAGCATGGTGAAGGAAATGTAAGTTCACTCGAAAAAACGTATCGAAAAAACCATTGCGATTAAAGGAAGATGAACGCGCAATGTGCAACGCACTCATGGTCGTGACTACGAGTTACATCTCGACGGCAAAAAGTTGGCACACCGGACTGTTGTGGAGATTTGATGAAGTTGTGTTACCCAATTCCTACCCAATGGCACTAAAGCATTTGAAATGTAAGTGACGACAAATGCTAGCAAGTAAACCGAGTCACTACGGAAATCAGAACTGCATTTGAACACCGGGAATACTGGTCAGCTATATTCATTGACGTTGCTCAAGCTTTTGATCGTGTATGGCGTGATGGCCTTGTTTACAAAATAAAAAGATTGCTTCCACAGAACTCACATAAACTAGTGGAATACCTCACAAAAAGGCTATTTGTGGTGAGGTGCAAAAATTTTAACACAAAGGAGTATCACATAAATGATGGCGTTCCACAAGCCAGTGTTCTCGGTCCGCTGTTATACATTCACCGCTGACATACCTATAAGCACCCAGTTCCTGACATCAACCTTTGCAGATGACACTGCAATCACGTGTAGCTCACGCTGCCCTAAAAAAAGCGTCAAAAGAGCTAAGCGTCCACCTGCCACATGTGTTGGACTCGATGAACAATTGGCGTATAAATGTCAATCCGGACAAAATGTAAGCACGTGACATTCACCCTAAATAAGAGCGACTGTTCGTCTATCATCTTTAATAACACTACTGTCCCGCACTTAACTTTCCAAGGAGTTCACTTGGACAGACCACTCACCTGGCGGAAGCATATAGAAGCCAAAAAAATCTGTATGAAATTAAAAGCCAAATCCGTCCATTGGCTATTAAACCGAAGATCTGGTTTAAGCCTCGATCTAAACGCAAGCCCAAGTAATGTCGAAGTTATAAAAAAGTCACAATTAAAGATACTTCGTACTCTAACAGGTGCTCCCTGGTACATGTCAAATGCGAACAACCACAGAGATCTAAACATCCCTCTAATCAGAACGGAGCTGGTCCAAATGCATCACAAATATCACCTGGAACACTCGCAACATCCCAACCCATTAGCTCGTTCAGACGTTCTTGCAGACGAGCAGAACTACGCGCCTACGGCGGAATGACCTTCCTGCCCCATAAACCTGGGAGGACCACGCAACAATGGAAAGTTTCTTAGCTCATCACCAAAGAAACTTTTAAACATTTTTTTTTTTTTTTAAACTTCTAAATTACTAAATTATTGTTAGGCTTTGTGCTGTATACAGATTCAATAAATAAATTTATATGTAATAAAAAAAAAATGCTGACCTAAAGGCCTTTATGATCCACACAATTCAAAGCTACAAGGAGAAGGGATGTATACAAAAGCTATAAGACACTGACCTGGCACATAACAAAAACCCATCTTTGGAGTCAACAACCCAAATAAGAAGGAGACGCGTCCCGTTTGGGATGCCGCCGCTGAGGTAGATGGTCTGTCGCTGAACGTTGTCCTGTTAAAGGGCCCTGATGTACTTGCATCGCTGATAGTGCTAACACGGTTCCGGGAACGCCAAGTAGCTGTGGCTGGCGATATAAGAGAAATGTTTCATCAAGTCCGAGTGAACCCTGAAGATCAAGTGGCCCAAAAATTCTTATGGCGCGACGGCTATTCAACCCGGACACCAGAAACATATGTGATGCAGGTCATGACCTTTGGAGCATCCTGTTCACCGGCCCTGGCGAACTAAGAATAAAGAACGTAACGTGAAGCGATTTAGTAAGCAGTTTCCAGAGGCCGTCAATGCAATCTGCTGTAACAACTTCGAAGACGATTGGTTACAGTCAGTCAACTCAGTAGATGAAATGATTCAATGGCGACCAGCGTGAAAAGAATTCATGCTTAGGGCGGATTTGATATGCGGCAATGGACATCAAATTCAGTTCGGTTGATGTCGGCCTTGAAAGACGTAGACAGATCGACGACAAAGCACATCGCAGCATGCGGAGGATCCCAAGAAAAAGTTCTAAGCATGTGGTGGTTGGAAGACAAAGAAAAAAAATTTGCCTGCGTATATGAATATGTATACTTTTGCGTGCACTCAAATTTGAACTCAACAACGAAACACGCGCTCGTGGCCTGACCTCTGATAAATTTGGAACGACAATCGAAAATTGACTTGTGGACTGTGTTGTGAATTGGGGCGCGTACGGGAATAAAAATTCCTCTTTTTTGCTACGCTCACGCAACAACAAAGTCTAGACTATTTGTTACTTCCGTTATTGCTGATCACAAGGAAAGAAGAGGAAAGAACACAACACAAAGTAAGGATGGCGAAACTTGCTTTGCGCGAATGGACTCGAATTTCGCGGACTGTGCGTATTCCTCGTACAGTCAAACATCCAAATCTCGAATCACCATAATGCATAACAAAAGTTCAAATTATTATTATAATTCGAGTTATGGAAGACATATTGTATTGATTTTTCGCTATAAACGCAGTCAATTCGAGTCATGGAGATATTCGACTTATAAAGGTTTGACCTATGAAAATTCGATGGTAGTTAGAAATTACACTTGGGTTTCTTTGGCTGTTTAATGAATTGAAATGAATTCACTGTACTTGCTCTTGAAACGAAAATTGTCATCAAGAAGTTGAAGTCAAAAATAAAAACTTGCCATTGTGTGGGTGACCTTGTTGTGTAGGTGTGGTACGTGTATGGGATTGTGTTGGTTTTTATTGTCTCCCTTGCGTGAGAAATGTGATAAGTTTGAGTGTGTTGTGTAGGTATAGTGCGTGTATAAGGTTGTGTTGGTCTTCTTTTTCGACCTTGCGTGCAAAGTGTGATAATTTTGAGTGTGTTATGTAGGTATAGTGCGTGTATAAGATTGTATTGGTTCCTTATTGTGTGTATCACTGGGAATATTTTTGTAGGATTTTGCTTTGTGATCATGCCTACTTTTTTTGCTTGCCGCCTGGTATTTTCATTTCGTATATATAAATGAATATAGGCAAAATACAAGGCTCGATTTCGTTTGTTAAAGAACGATTTCATAAATTAAAGAAAACTCCACACAATTTGCCTAATATTCTCGAACACCTTGCAAATAAAAAACTTTGAACAAAAATATCAAAGAAAGAAGACAGTGTCTCTGATTTTTGTTTTTATTATGTATTTCTTGTGTTTTTATAATTTTCTTATCATTCAATATTTTCCCCTTTTACGGCAGTCCGTCCATTTGCTTGTTTACCTTAAGCAAACCAACAGAATATTTTACGCCACATCGTTGAACAGACAAGAAATCTGTACAACTGCTTAAAATTTAACATAAGCCAATCGTTTCTTAAAAGTCTCTCGGGCCAATTTTTTAAGGGAGAAATGGGAACTCTATATGAATAAGTTCTCTCTGGATACAACTATGCAAAATAATTTTTTTTTTGTAAATACCTACAAAAAAATGCATTTAACACTACTGCGTTTGGATTATAATAAAATATTAAAAATTAAAAATGTTATTAAGCTTAAAACACAAAAATTCATGAAAATTCTTGCTGTATGCCCACTTAAGTGGCGCACTGTATATCGGACCACATTTTGTGTGTTTATTTTTTCATTTAGCCGCCAGCTGTCGTGACGGCTGCCTCGTCGGTGCAATGACCACTACATATACATATGTGCAATTCGGGGTGAAAACTAAACAGAAACAAGATGCGATGTTGTTGTAGTTTGTTGTATTTGTTGCTGCTGTTTGGCTGTGTTCTTCATTTGTAGTCACTCAGAGCAAAGAGTATACAAGATATAGAGTTTCCATTCCTCTCTTACAACCAACTTCTAGTATTTAAAACACTTAGTTGCATTTAAGCAGATGCATTTATAAGAATTTGTAGGGTTCAGCGAAGCTACAACTATTCGATAGAAAATGATATTCAAAAGTTAAAACTTATTTTAGATTCTCCATAATCGATAAATATTTTGAAAATCGATGTTTGTTTGGCTCAAACAAAGAGTATTCAACATATAGAGGTTATATTTCTCTCTTAAAAATTTTTTTTAAATTTTATATACGGAACGTCGAGTTTGCGTACTTTTACATTTCTGTTATTAACATCGAATTTACAACAAATTGGCACTTAGTCACTGTAAAATAACACTATAATCTGAATACTCAACGCGTTGCGCTGTATTTATTTTCTTTTTTTTCTTGTGGACCTGTGCTCTGATGAATTGAATTATTAGTTTATGATTATTTCTAGAACAGGAATTATAATGTTTTTTTTACCTTTAAAATTAATAAATAATACTAAAATTAATTAATTATGATAATTTATTAATAGTAATTAATTAGTTAATTGATTAATTAATAATAAAATAATTAATTAATATAAAATTATAACATAATAAATTTTTTCAAAATCGAACTACTAAAAATATATGTAGTATGCACATAAATAAAAATTCCTATTTTTCCGCTAGCTAAGCGGAAATTAAATTGGAATTTAAATTTCAATGTATAAAACTATTTCGCCGCCAGGCAAATGCCCAAGTCATAATTATTGAAAAACAAAATCAGAGCAGGTTCCTCGAACATAAGGAAAGATAAGAAAATAAATTTGCCAGCGCGACGCTTGATTTTGCAGTCAGCGTTGTCGTTGCGTGTATAACCCCTGGGAATTTTTGGTATTGTTTTCTAATCTACGCATTTTTTGCTTTTGGTTTGTTAGCATTCATAAAACATGAAAAAAAAGAAGGCAGGTGTGCTGATATGAGCTCGTTTGTGTTTTCAGCTGTTTATGAGTGCCAATGTGTTTGTTTGGGTCAAGTGGGATATTAATGAGATATACGGCCCTATTCACAGTAACCTATTAGTAACCTATTATAAATGGTGAAGCTTTTAATAGGTGTTGACGCGCTAATCTAACCTAACCTAACCTAACTGTTGATTCTAATGTGCAATCGTTTATGCAAGTGAGTACCTTTGCTTGTCTGTTAACTTTGTTTCGACTTGTGGATGCAGAGCAGAGCACATGTAAGTAGCGGCTAATAACTTACAAAAAATATATATGTACGAAGATTTAATGTAAATCAAATATTTCAGTTTAAATTGTTAATAAAATAAAATTCTCGCTAACTTGGAATCGGCTAGGCCTCAATAAAAAAGAGCTGCTTGCCAACGCAGCAACTTCCTGAAATATTGGCTCATCTTCAGAAGATTTGATTTTCACGAAATATTTGGCTCGACTGAAATACTGTTAGACGCGTAGCCGAAGGGTTTTGGTTAAACGGTGTGAGTGGCGGATAGCCGGACGCTCGCCTCAGTGAGAGAGAGGCGACCGACAATAGTCAGCCAGGTGGTGAGACCGTGAGCAAACTTATAACGGCATGGTCAACGGTACAAAGTAGCGAGCCGTTGTCGGCCGTTAGGGCTCAGACAATTGAAGCCACATTAAACCGAAGCGAACATAACCTGGAAGATCATCCCACGGCTTCAACTGTGCCGTATACTATTATGCCCGTACAGTAGCAAATGTCACTGTGCCGGCTCAGCAGACGTTTGACGAAATATTCCTCAATCGCAAGTTAACAACAGTGCCTGATACCACGTCGCGGGCAGCGCAGCCAGCGGTAGCGTCAGCGGCGCCAAATGTGAGTTTGCCGTTCACATCGAGTACGGCCGTCTTCAACCACACCCCCACACTGTGTAACGGCGCTTGTCCCTCCAACAACTCAGCGTTGCTGATGACTACGGTCGGGACGCATCACAAGTACAATTCAATGGGCCTCAGTCTGTCGGCGCAGAGCGTGGGTGTGCTGCGGTAACGTCTGCACAAATTGCCGCTCGACATGTTCTAAATCGAGATTTGCCTGTTTTCTCATGTAAACCTGAGGAACCAACTACGAGCAATCTACTGAGTGATGCGGGTACAACAACGAGGAGATAAGACTGCAGAAGTGTCTCAAAGGTTCGGCGCTGGATGCAGTTCAGGGAAATGTTGTTTGATCGACTCGAAATAATATACGCATCGCTGCAACGTAAATTGAGAGAGGAACCAGCCAAAACGGTCGAACAACTTGGATTCGGTCATCAAGTTAGCGTTGGCTGTTCAGAACTACTGTGCTACATTAGCTGCGAATATTTAGACGCCATCGCTTATCTACGGTATGAGAGCCAACTTATCGACATTCGACAACTGGCTGTTTGGTATTGCCATGTGTGCTACCATGGTCACACCGTAAGAGACATCCAGTTCGGACGGTGCTAAGAGCGCCATTAAATCGAAGGAACGAGTGCTTGTTCATAGCGTGGTGCCCAGCCACGAAACTGGTCAACCGGAGCCATGCCGACAGGGGCTGAGATGTGATGGTGAGCACGGCGTGGCGGACTGCCAGCAGTTTAAAGCTTTGAGTACTAACCAGCGGTGGCAGTTTATGACGGACAAACGGGTTTGTTTCTGCTGCTTCAAGGAACATGTTCTACGTAGGTGCAAGGTAAAGAAACGTGGCGTTGAAGGATGCAAGGCAATGTACAATGTTTTACTGCATGCAAAGTCTACGGACAGAAGCTCCACAAACGTGCTGCGTGTACACTTATGGAAAGTGCTTTGGCAACTGATTTGGAACTAGACGGACCAGAAAAAAATCTTTGTCGGAAATGGACAGGAGACGTAACGCAAACGGTATGTAACTCAAAATCAATAAGTGTGAACGTGTCAGCAAGGAGTGAGGCATCACCTCAATACGTGCTCAAAGGTGTGCGCATAGTGGCTCGTTTCGACCTGCGGATTTAAACTGTCGATGAACAGCTGCTGTCAGCGCGCAGCCACCTAAGGTGTATTCCCAATCTGCCTCATACCGCTAAAGCGCAGATGATACTCGGTGTGGATAACGTAAAGATGGGCGTGCCACTGGAGGTGACGACATTATTGCTGTACGGTGTAGGCTGGGATGGTTGGTATGCGGCCGTCACAGCGCAGAAGACGCAATAGCAGTGCGCGTGTTGCATGTATGCCAATGCAATGCCGCAAATAGCATGAGGGAGCTAGATGAATCCATGAGAGAGTACTTTTCTTTGGAATCGACTGGTGTGATCGTGACAGCCAAACCTTTGCTTGCAAAGATGACGAACGCGTGATGCAGATCATGGCGTCTACGACTATTTACATCCCTGCAGAGAAGCGCTGGAGGACTGGTTTGCTGTGGCGATTCGACAAAATTGAGCTGTCGGACTCGTACCCGATGGCGTTGAATCGATAGAAGTGCCTTGAGGCGAAGATGGCGAGAAACGCAGACCTCAGGGCTTTCACGATTACGACTATGCAGCGCTATGAGGAACAGGGATATATATTTGAAAGTTGGATAAGCGTGAGTTTCCATTAAAATCGAACTCATGGTTTCTTCCTATTTTCACAGTTACAAATCCGAATAAGAAAAAGGCACGTTTCGTTTGGGACGCCGCAGCCAAGGTGAAAGGTCTGTTGATAAATGACGTTTTGCTCAAAGGATACGACGTGATGTGTCGGCTGATGGGCGTTCTCATACGCTTTAGAGAATGTCCCATAGCTGTAGCAGACGAGATTGGGACCCAACTCGCCCCCCTGAAGTGTATGTCAAGCAAGTTTTGACCTTTGGAGCCTCATGTTCCCCTGCCCTGGCAAACTATATAAAAAACCGCAATGCCGATCGGTTTAATGAGAAGTGTCCGGAGGCTGTGAAGGCAATACGATGCAAAACATTTGTGGACGACTGGTTGCAGTCAGCTGATTCTGAGGACGAAATGATCGAGCTGACAACTACAGTAAAAATAATCCACGCAGACCGTGGTTTCGAAATGCGGCAATGGGCATCAACCTCTTCCCGTGTGATACACGCTTTGGAAAACAGTCTTGGCGAGATAAATAAGTGCATCGCATAGCCTATTGAAGGACAAGAGAACCTGGACCAGATATGTCGTCCTATGTTGTAAGGACAGACTTAAAAGCAAAGGCCTTAGCAACTGGAACAACAACACGAATCTCAGCGTCGTCATGTCGATATTCGACCCGCTAGGACTTATCGCATTTTTCAACATTCGTTCATAAATCATACTGCAGAGCATTTAGCGATCAGGAGTGGTTTGGGACTAGCCCACCAAAAATGAGGACGAGGTTGATTGGCGTAGCTGGCCGAAGATGGTGCCAAGATTCATGCCGCTTGTTTGTGGCGCTGGAAACGTACAGCTTCACGCGTTTGCCGACGCCAGCATTAATGCCTACGCAGCGGTGTTTTCTTTGCGCGCGGAGCGGGATGGCGAGGTAAATTGCTTAATCGTGTCGTCTAAAACAAGAATCGCTCCCCTGAAACCGATATCTGTGCCTCGAATGGAACGGATGGCTGCCATGCTAGGTCTAAAGCTGCCGAAGCATGTCGCATCGGAAATATCAGTGCGCATTGAACGTCGAACTTTCTGGTCTGACTCCAGGGACGTCCTCTATTGGATCCGGTCTGATGCGCGAAAGCTCCAGCAGTTCGTGTCTCTGTGCAATGGAGAAATTTTGGAGGAATCTGACGTTTCCTCTTGGCGCTGGGTGCCAACTGCACATAACGTTGCTGACGATAGCACTAAATGGGCTAAGGTACCAAAGCTTAATGCAAGTAATCGTTGGTTCGTGGGACGAACCAAACGGCCAAAAGCGGATTTAGATACGCACCAAAGACAAGTCGACGTGCTGTACTACGAAGAGAGAGTTCCACACGTGTCAGAGCTAGTTTGCATAGTGCCAGGCCCAAAAAGGTTTAGCAGTTTAGAACGACTACGATCCACACAGCGGCGCGTATTGGACTACCTGCGGGCTATACCAAAGATGGAGTGTGGAGAACCATTGAGTAAAATTTTGTGTCTGAATCGCGACGAGGAAACAGATGCAGTGTTTGCACGAGTGTGCCAAGAGGAGTCGTTTTATAACGAAATCAGCTGCTTGAAAAATGATCATGGCGTGACCGACCACAAAAGCCCGTTATTCAAGTGTTCTCCAATGCTTGACGACTTAGGTGTCCTTCGCGTTAAAGGGCGCATCGATGCAGTGGAAGGTGTTGAAACAGACTTGAAGCGGCCGATAATCCTGCCCAGACGTCATTGGAAAACGTATCTTATTGCCGAATATTACCACAGGCGTTATCATCACCTACAAAGCGAGATTGTTGTGAACGCCAACGCTACTGGGTCAGTGGTCTAAGGGCCTTAGCAAAAGAAGTCAAGAAAAACTGTCCAATCTGTCGACTACGACTCGCACGGCCAGTTCCACCAGAAATGGGCGATTTACCGTCGGAGCGTCTAACGCCGTACACTCACTCTGTAACATTCACAGGCGTGGACTATTTCGGCCCTATTGACGTGGCTGTTGGCAGACGTCGCGTAAGGAGGAGGGGCGTATTGTTCACTTGCCTCAAGACGCGAACTGTCTTTCTGGATGTCGCCACGAGTCTCTCAGCCGTCTCCTTTTTGTGCATCTTGAAGTCAATTATAGGTCGGCGCGGAGTGCCACGTCGAATATTCTTAGACAAGGGAACAAATTTTCGAGGTGCCAGCCACGTTCTACAAACAGAGATCGAACGGTTATCAACTTCAGCAGTGGAGCTGCTATACCCAACGCTTAAATTCGTCTACATTTCCCCAAGCACGCCGCATATGAGCTGTGGTTTGGAGCATTTCGTACTCTAAATCAAGTCTATACTTTCAGAGATTCTGCCAAAGAATAGGCTATGTGAAGAAGTACTACGCGCAGCACTGGATGATGTTGAACATACGCTGAATTCACGACCATTAACGTATGCACCCTTGGAGTCACCAGAGGCAGAGGCATTGTCGCCAAATCATTATCTTGTCGGAAATTCATCTGAGTTACATGAGCGAGGTTCTATGGATCTATTCGGAGCGCGATTGGCTAAGAATTATCGCATTGCCTCTCAGTTAGCCGACCGCTTCTAGAAGAGATGTCTACGCGAATACCTACCAACATTGAATAGACGCACGAAGTGGTTCCTACAATCACCCGAACCCGTTGCCGAAGATTACATCGTGGTAATCGTAGACGACAATTGCAGTTATACAATAGTAGTAACCGAAAAAAAGGGAGTAGTGAAGTGAAGTGAGGTGCACGCGTTTCGATTGGGCTCCGCTCAAGGCCCTGAAAAAAAAAACGAGTGTTGAATTTGGTGAAAAGTGGCACAGTTACAGCGAACATATGTTGTCGGCCTGCTCACAACTGGAACGATAGGGCCAACCTAAGAATAAAACACTAGCTGGGCTGGGTTTGTGTCTGAAATTCCCAATGTTAAAGCGCCACCTATTTCGATCACTTGCACTGTGATAGCCCGGGAGAGGGCAGTGATAAAAGCTACTCTGATCAAACTCTGGAGGTTTGAGTCTGAGATGGCAACGTTGAAGCGCCCCCGACCTGGTGTCAATAAAACGCACTGCGTTACCACTGCAACTTGCGAGTTATGTTAGGCTGCGATTTGAATCGCGATCTTTTACAGTCGCGGCCACAATTATCGTCATTTTCGCTCGCCGTGAGAAGGCAATGATGTGGAGACATCAGGAAATAGAGTCATACGGGACGAGTACGCACGCACACAAACACACACAGTCGTACGCACGCAGACACACATACACACACACACACACATACACTGCGACAGGTTCAAAGAGGGTAAAAGACAAATGGAAACGGCACTGGTGGTCACCCCAACAGATAGGAATTTAGTTGCCCTGATGGTGTCGAGCGAGCAATGCTGGAGGGCGGTGAGCAACTTCGCAACATCGACAATGATGACGCTGAGGTTACTAGAGCGGTCCCGGCGTAATGAAGAAGCCGGTTAATAGCCGGAACCATACCCCGTGATGCAATGCCTCGCGGCAGTTTCGCGGGCTCATGGTTATATCTATTTTTCCTTTTTTTAACACTACTTTACTTCTAATGTCTTAACTCTCTAATCTGTCATCCTAATACTGTCTACTGTATACTATCCATATCTTATAACGAATTAAAATAAAATAAAAACACATACACACACAGACACACACATACACACACAACCTCTCCAAATGAGCGATAGTGTACCTAGGTGTCACCCTGGATGACCGACTCTCTTTCAAGTGCCATTGTCACATGATCCAGAAAAAAGCGGTGGAATCATGCAGGGCACTTTCAAGAATGCTAGTTAACACACGGGACCAAGACAAGGATGAAGAATGCTACTCCAAGGGGTGACGAGATCCATTATGTTATATGGCGCACCAGTCTGGGTAAGTGTGTAAGAGACAAGGAGCTACCGTAGCGGAATAGAGTCGGTCTACATGCTGGTGGTCATAAGGGTATGCTGCGGATTCCGGACAATATCGGATGACGCCGCGCCAGTGATTGCTGGCCTGATTCTGATAGACCTGCTACCCACTGAACTTCCAGATTAATTTACTGCAAGAAGATCAAGCCAACAGCATATGCCCAGAGTGCGGAGGGATCTGCGAATGAGAAGCATACGCTAGTGGCAAGCCCGCTGGTCGACATCGAGGAAGGGTCGCTGGACACACCGTCTGATACACAACCTGGAGCCATGGCTGAGCAGAAGACACGGCGAGGTAAATTTCTACCTAACACAATTGCTGAGTGGACACCGCTGTTTCCGCAGCTACCTTCATAGGTTGGGCCACGAAGAGTCCCAATTGTGCACGTTCTGCGAGGACGGGAGCATCGAAGACCCCGAGTACGTCGCGTTCGTTTGTGGCAGATTCGCGCGTGCCAGACGAGAAGTGGCCGATCGCATAGGGGAGCGACCGACGAGCAACAACCTCTGCGAAGTGATGCTCTACAGTGTAGATAACTGGCATGCTGTTTCCAACTCCAACTACACAGCGGAAATTATGAAAACACTGAGATGCCTGGAAAGGACACGAAGGCAGCAAAGAGCAGGCTAAGGTGCCGGGCGCGCACCCGACGTAGCAATGCTCATCGGCGGTACCATAGGGTAGTGCGCTCATGTTAGGTTAAACTGTTTTTGAAATAATAAAAAAAAAACACATACACACACATACACACACACAGGCACACACTGGGCAGTTAAGTGAAGTGAAGTAAGGTGCACGCGTGTCGATGGGGCTCCGGCCAAGGCCCTGAAAAGAGTAGGTTGGAGTTAACTTGACACCGGCACGACTGTCCAAGGATGTTGCTTACCCGTGATGAGGTAAGTCTGAGGTGGCAACGGTGTCGATAAAACGCATTGCGCTACCGCTGCAACTTGCGAGTTATGTGTGGTTGCGATATGAATCGCGATCCTTTACAGTCGCGGCCATAATCATCATAACTGTCGCTCGCCGTGAAAAGGTAATGATGTGGAGACATAAAGAAATAGAGTCAAACGGGACGAGTACGCACGCATGCACACACACACACACACACACACGCACGCACACAGACGGGGAACCTCTCGTACAATGATATCCTCCAAATGGTAAAGAAGGATGAGATCCTCAAGATTTTTGGGGAGAACCTAAGGAAGTTGCGCAAAACACGGAAAGGAGAAATTCTTCTGGAGCTCAACGATGAGTTCAGGAGGGAAACGCAAGACCTAAAGGACAAAATGAGTGAGGCCCTGGCCGAGCTAGCGACGGTTAGAGCAATCAACCAGGAAATCCAGTTATAGCTCAGAGACCTGGACGATGTAACCACCGAAGGCGAGGTACTGGAGGCGGCAAGGGAAATATTAAAGCAGCCGGAGCTTACAGAGTCCTGTATTCGCAAGCTGAAACCAGCGTTCGCGGGAACCCAAATGGCTATCCTCGCTCTACCAGCCCCATTGGCAAGGCAGCTGCTGACAATAGGCAAAATCCGGATTGGCTGGACGGTTTGCCGGGTCAAAGAACGTGTTCAACTGAAGCGTTGCTTTAGATGTCTCGAATTCGGGCATTTCGCTGGAGTTTGCCGGAGTAGCGTGTACAGGAGCTCGTGGTGCTTTAAATGCGGAGAGGCCAACCACAAGGCAAACGTCAGCACTTCATTGCCAAAGTGCTTTATATGCGCAGCAAAAGGCAAGGACGCAAACCATCAAGCAGGCAGTCGGGGTTGCCTACCTGTAGCTGAGAGGAGCGGACGTCTCAGGAAAAACCAAAATTAGATTCTTACAACTGAATCTAAACCACTGCGCGGATGCCAACGACTTACTAAGCCAATCAGCGCACGAGCTCAAAATCGACGTTGCCATACTTAGCGAACCATACCGTGGCCACCCCTCCCCGGACTGGTGCGCAGACTCATCAAAAAAGGCAATGATTGGGTGTTAGGGATCTACCAAAATGCGCTGCGGAACAACACTCGCGAAAAAAGGCTTTCTTCGGGCCAAGATAGGGGACCTATGGATATACAGCTTCTATCTGCCCCCCAGAACCAGCATGGAAGAATATGGCGCAGTGCTTGACGAACTTGTCGAGGATGCAAGATCCCATCACCCCACTGTCATTGCGGGCGACTTCAATGCATGGGTGATCGAGGGGGGCTGACCCGCCACAAACGCGAAAGGGCGCTGTCTACTGGATGCATTCGCCATACTTGATATCGTCTTGGCAAACTCGGGCTCAGGACATACGTTCTCACGACAGGGAGGCGGGTCCATCATAGACCTCACATTCATAAGTGCCTCAATAGCCAATTCCACGTCTTGGTCCCTTAGCGAACACTATACTGGAAGCGATCACATGGCTATAATATTCTCGATCCATGAAGGTGTAGAGGAAAGTACGCAGCGCCATAGCCAATACCAAGCAGGATACAGGGAGGAGACTTTCAACCCCGACATCTTCCACGAGATGCTGAGCACAGAGACTACCGAGGAGCCGATGACTGCTGAGGACCTGATGACTCGGGTACAAGTCGCCTGCAACTCCAGCATGCAGCCCAGACGCAGGTATAAGAGACACCACGAGTCAGCCTACTGGTGGAACGACGAAATAGCAGCGGCCCGTGAGAGATGCTTGCAAGCACGGCGACTACAGGAGAGAGCGCGCGATCAGGAGAGGGCACTCGAGTTGCAGATTTTACTCAAGCGTAGGCGGAAAGAGCTCAAAGTGGCGATTCGCGAAAGTAAGAGGCGTTGCTTTTTGGCCCTATGTGATGAGGCTGACCTCGATCCTTGGGGACGAGCATACCGGATCGTGGTAAAGAAAATAAAAGCCCCAAGATCAACAGCGCCTACCGATACATTGGAAATTGAACATAGAGTGGCGACCCTGTTTCCAAAAGTGGACAAGGATCCAAGGGAACCATCCTCGTACCGGCCCATATGCCTCCTAGATTCCGCCGGAAAAATTCTCGAGAGAATATTGTGCGACAGGATCGAGGCAGCAGTGCGGAGTTGTGGTGGGCTGCCTTCTATGCAGTTCGGGTTCACTAGTAAGAAAAGCACTGTAGACGCTATCCTGGAGCTAACCAATACAGCTAAGGCGGCAATCAAAGGTACGCGATGGAAGGGGGTACCAAGCAATACTGTCTTGTAGTGACCCTAGACATTAAAAATGCCTTTAACTCGGCGAGCTGGGACAAGGTGTTCAAAGCTCTCGGTTCCTTTCGAGTCCCTAACTACCTTATTGATATCATAAGGAGCTACTTCAGCGAACGCATACTTCTCTACAACACAGACGAGGGCGTCACACAGTATAATGTAACCGAAGGCGTCCCGCAGGGATGGGACCTAGGACCCACTCTGTGCAAAATTATGTACGATGGAGTGCTAAAACAAGCTTTTCCGAGTGATGTCAAGATTGTTGGATTTGCTGACGACATTGCCATTGTGGGAGTAGCCAAAACAATCAGCGAGGTGGAGCGATCGTGCAACGGTGCCATATCTGTGGTCTACGAGTGGCTACGGACGTCCGGGCTGCTGCTGGCCGAACACAAGACGGAAGCCGTGCTCATCAGTAGTCGGAAAAGCGTGGAACAAGCTCGGGTGCAAGTAGGCGAAACTGTCATCGTGTCAAATCCATTAAATACCTCGGGGTGTTGGTGGATACGCGACTATGTTTTAAGGAGCACCTTGCGTATGCAAACCAAAAGGCCGCAGAGCCCTAAGCAGGATCATGGCCAACTCTCGTGGACCCCGGCAAGGACGACGGATGTTACTCCAAGGGGTAACTAAATCTATAATGTTGTATGGAGCGCCAACCTAGGCTAAGGCTATGGCCATAAGGAGCCATCACATAGGACTCGACTCCACATACCGCTTGGCGGCCTTAAGGGTATGCAGCGCCTTCCGTACGATTTCAGAAGATGCTGCTCTTGTCATTGCAGGGATGATACCGATTGACATCCTAGTGGAGGATGCTTCGGAGATCCACGACGAGGTTCAGCAGACGGGCGCGATGAGAGAGGTCGCACGAGCGCGCACAGAACGCGAAGTCGAGCACAGTGGCAACACAGATGGAACGAATAGGATAGTTGGACGAATAGGATCATCCCAAGTCTAGATGATTGGCTGGACAGGAAGTATGGGGAGGTCAACTTTCATCTCACCAAGCTCCTCAGTGGACACGTATGCTTTAGGGCATATCTGTACTGTTTTAAGCACGCAACCGGTCCGTACTGTCCCTCTTGCGAGGGCCGGGTGGTAGAAGACGCAGAGCACGTACTACTCAACTGCGACAGGTTCAAAGAGGGTAGAAGACAAACGGAAACGACACTGGGGGTCACCCTAACAGATAGGAATTTAGTAGCCCTGATGGTGTCGAGCGAGCAGTGCTGGAGGGCGATGCTGAGGTCACTAGAGCTGTCCCGGCGTAATGAAGAAGCCGGTCAATAGCCCGTAATGCAATGCCACGTGGCAGTTCCGAGGGGTCATCGTTACATCTATTTTTTTAACATACTTTATTTCTTATGTCTTAACTCTATGTTATCCTAATACTGTCTTTGTACTATCCATATCTTATAACGAATTAAAAATAGAAAAACCCTTGCACATACACTCGGATGGTATGAGGATGGCATCGCCCATCAATTGCTAACCTCACCTACACGGTGTACCAGGGAAACACGAGGCTCTAGCGACCTAGAAGGGGAAATTCTGCGGCCACCGCGGGACTCTCCATCTCTCACCTACAGATGGGTCACCGACTTCCCAATGTTTCTTGAAACCATTAAGACCCCAACCCAGTAAGGTCTTAATTAAGGATACTGGACTCCCCTTATGATTTGGGCTGATGATGACCCTTCTGGCGAAAACGAGAAATCTGAAGGAGTTGATGGTGCTGCCAATGAGAAACATAAACCAGACGCACCGTGACCTTCTGGAAGATATAGTGGGACTCGGCATTCAGGCCTTGTCGTAACAGGGAGAGTGAGGCAGGTAGACCATCGCGTAAAACGCCACCAAAGAAGTCAAAGAATCTGATGGGCGAAGTACTAGCAGCCGTTAATGCATATCTGGGGTGCGATATGCAACTCTCGGCGAACTGCATTAAATAGCTTAGACCTGCTTTTGCTGGTACTCAAATATCTATAATTAGCCTACCGGTTAAACTCTCATCCCAGCTACTTCAAGCTGGAAAGCTGAAAATTGGCTTGGCAGTATGTCGTATTAAGGAGAGAGCAGCTGTTAAACGTTGCTTTAGGTGCCTCGAATTCGGGCACTTGGCAAGAGTCTGCAGGAACAGTGTTGACAGAAGCGGGTGCTGCCTGAGGTGCGGACGATCAGGCCACAAAGCTTTAGAAGTAAAGCTGAACTTCATTTGGGACTTCATTTGCTTCATTTGGGAAAGAGTAATGCCAAGGATGTAAGTCATGAAGCGGATAGCCGTAGGTGTCCTTTGGCTATCGAGAAGCGAGGCAGACGTATCCACGATTAAGTTTCTACAGCTCAACCTCAACCGATGCTCGGAAGCACAGGCTTTGTTATCCCAAACAGTGTGCGAACTGGACATAGATGTGGCGATACTCAGTGAGCCATACACGAGCAAAAATCCTAGTGTATGGTGCTCAGATCGGGAGAACAAATCTGCGATACTTGTGTGTAACACTCGATTGCTAAGACTTGACTTCGTTCATTCTGCGCGTGGTTATGTTAGGTCGCAAACTGGTGGACTGTTGTACTACAGTGTATATTTGGCTCCGAGTACCAGCCTCCCGGATTTTTGGACTATTCTCGACGACCTGGTTGAAGATGCACGCCGTCATCATCCCGTCTTTATCGTTGGGGATTTCAACGCATGGGCAATCGATTGGGGTTGCCCTCGGACCAACTCTAGAGGACGCACGCTCCTGGAAGCCTTTGCAACTATTGATGTTGTTCTGGCAAATCTAGGATCTGAGCACACTTTCAGCAATAGCAGGGCTGGCTCCATAATCGACCTTATATTCATAAATGGCTCACTCTTCAACTCAACCTCCTGATCACTAAGCGATTTGCTTCACCGCAAATGACCACCGAGCCATCGTTTGCACCGTTGGTGCGTGTGATTCTATTAGGCCAGCGATTACGACAAGACGAAGCTATAAACCGGAAACCATAAACTCCGTGGCATTCATGTCTACTGTGCCCTATGTGACGAAGAAGATAAATTCCTTTGCAGCCACTGCTCCCCAGGATCAAGGGCAGATGCTGCAAATAGTGTCCACGCTTTTTCCCGAATAAGAACCACTACCCCCCTGTAACCTGGGAAGTGATATGCCGGTTGATCCAGTCTGCGAGGCGGAGGTTCTGGCAGCAGCAAGAAGGATAAACGACCGCAAAGCAACTGGACAAGGTGGCATCCCCAACAACGCACTCAAAATGGCCATTGTAATTAGAACGGAACAGTTCGCGCAGCCATACAGCAACTGCCTCTTAAACGGAGTTTTTCCAACACAATGGAAGAAGCAGAGAATTGTCTTGCATCTGAAGCCGCGTAGACCACCCGACATTCCATCGTCATACCGGCCTATCTGTCTACTGGATACTGCGGGAAAAATCCTAGAACAGATCGTTTGCAAGAGGATTGAGGTGGCTTGTCGCAGTTACAGTTTGGATTCACCAAAGCAAAATCCACGGTAGATGCTATACTAGAACTAACGACGATTGCGCAGAAGGCAATTGAAGGCACTAGATGGAGAGGTGGTACTAAAAAGTATTGTTTAGTGGTCATTTGGATGTGAAGAACGCCTTTAACATGGCAAGCTGCCACGAGATTCTAGGCGCACTTAGCAACTTTGGAGTACCAGCGTACTTACCTAAGTTGATCCACAGCTACTTCGACAACCGCGTACTGCTATATAGCGAAGGACACCGTTGCCACGGTGTAACGGGCGAGGTGGCCCAGGGCTCAGTCTTTGGACCCCTTCTCTGGAACACTATGTACAGTGGCGTGGCCGAGGAAAAAACAGAAGCTCTCCTTATATCAAGCCGAAAGAGCGTGGAGCGCGCGACGGTAATAGTAGGCGGAGCTTCAATTTTCTCCAAACGAGTGATAGTGTACCTAGGTGTCACCCTGGATGACCGACTCTCTCTAAAGTTTCATTGTCAAATGATCCACAAAAAGCGGCGGAATCATGCAGGGCACTTTCAAGAATGCTAGTTAACACACGGTGACCAAGACAGGGACGAAGAATGCTACTCCAAGGGGTGACGAGATCCATTATGTTATATGGCACACCAGTCTGGGTAAGTGCGCTAAAGAAAAGGGGTTACCGTAGCGAAATAGAGTCGGTCTACACACTGGGGGCCATAAGCGTATGCTGCGGATTCCGGACGATATCGGATGACGCCGCGCTCGTGATTGCTGGCCTGATTCCGATAGACTTGCTACCCACTGAACTTGCAGATTCCTTTACTGCAAGAAGATAAGGCGAACAGCATATGCACAGAGTGCGGAGGGATCAGCGAATAAGAAGTATACGCGAGTGGCAAGCCCGCTGGTCGACATCGAGGAAGGATCGCTGGACTCACCGTCTGATACCCAACCTGGAGCCATGGCTCCAGTGATGCTCTACAGTGTAGATAACTGGCATGCTGTTTCCAACTCCAACTACAGAGCGGAAATTATGAAAACTCTGAGATGCCTGGAAAGGACACGAAGGCAGCAAAGAGCTGACTAAGGTGCCGGGCGTGCACCCTACGAACTAACGCTCATCAGGCCAAGGCCCTGAAAAGAGTAGGTTGGAGTTAACTTGACACCGGCACGACTGTCCAAGGATGTTGCTTACCCGTGATGAGGTAAGTCTGAGGTGGCAACGGTGTCGATAAAACGCATTGCGCTACCGCTGCAACTTGCGAGTTATGTGTGGTTGCGATATGAATCGCGATCCTTTACAGTCGCGGCCATAATCATCATAACTGTCGCTCGCCGTGAAAAGGTAATGATGTGGAGACATAAAGAAATAGAGTCAAACGGGACGAGTACGCACGCATGCACACACACACACACACACACACGCACGCACACAGACGGGGAACCTCTCGTACAATGATATCCTCCAAATGGTAAAGAAGGATGAGATCCTCAAGATTTTTGGGGAGAACCTAAGGAAGTTGCGCAAAACACGGAAAGGAGAAATTCTTCTGGAGCTCAACGGTGAGTTCAGGAGGGAAACGCAAGACCTAAAGGACAAAATGAGTGAGGCCCTGGCCGAGCTAGCGACGGTTAGAGCAATCAACCAGGAAATCCAGTTATAGCTCAGAGACCTGGACGATGTAACCACCGAAGGCGAGGTACTGGAGGCGGCAAGGGAAATATTAAAGCAGCCGGAGCTTACAGAGTCCTGTATTCGCAAGCTGAAACCAGCGTTCGCGGGAACCCAAATGGCTATCCTCGCTCTACCAGCCCCATTGGCAAGGCAGCTGCTGACAATAGGCAAAATCCGGATTGGCTGGACGGTTTGCCGGGTCAAAGAGCGTGTTCAAATGAAGCGTTGCTTTAGATGTCTCGATTTCGGGCATTTCGCTGGAGTTTGCGGGAGTAGCGTGGACAGGAGCACGTGGTGCTTTAAATGCGGAGAGGCCAACCACAAGG
>JAWNKX010000439.1:85000-130791 GCA_035041755.1 Cacoxenus indagator
TGGGTGTTACGGATCTACCAAAATGCGCTGCGGAACAACACTCGCGAAAAAAGGCTTTGTTCGGGCCAAGATAGGGGACCTATGGATCTACAGCTGCTATCTGCCCCCCAGCACCAGCTTGGAAGAATATGGAACAACGCTTGACGAACTTGTCGAGGATGCAAGATCCCATCACCCCACTGTCATCGCGGGCGACTTCAATGCATGGGCGATCGAGTGGGGCTGCCCCACCACAAACGCGAAAGGGCGCTGTCTACTGGATGCATTCGCCGTACTTGATATCGTCTTGGCAAACTCGGGGTCAGGACATACGTTCTCTCGACAGGGAGGCGGGTCCATCATAGACCTTACATTCATAAGTGCCTCGATAGCCAATTCCACATCTTGGTCCCTTAGCGAACACTATACTGGAAGCGACCACATGGCTATAGTATTCTCGATCCATGAAGGCGTAGAGGAAAGTACGCAGCGCCAGAGCCAATACCAAGCAGGATACAGGGAGGAGACTTTCAACCCCGACATCTTCCACGAGATGCTGAGCACAGAGAATACCGAGGAGCCGATGACTGCTGAGGACCTGATGACTCGGGTACAAGTCGCCTGCAACGCCAGCATGCAGCCCAGACGCAGATATAAGAGACACCACGAGGCAGCCTACTGGTGGAACGACGAAATAGCAGCGGCCCGCGAGAGATGCTTGCGAGCACGGCGACTACAGAAAAGAGCACGCGATCAGGAGAGGGCACTCGAGTTGCAGAGTTTACTCAAGCGTAGGCGGAAAGAGCTCAAAGTGGCGATTCGCGAAAGTAAGAGGCGTTGCTTTTTGGCCCTATGTGATGAGGCTGACCGCGATCCTTGGGGACGAGCATACCGGATCGTGGTAAAGAAAATAAAAGCCCCAAGACCAACAGCGCCTACCGATACAGTGGAAATGGCACATATAGTGGCGACCCTGTTTCCCCAACAGTCAGACGTCATTGAGAGGTACACCAGCACAGCACTGGAGGATAATAATGGCTTTTATCCAGTAAGCCAAGAAGAGATGTGCCATGCAGCCCGGAGGATAGCGAACTCGAAGTCACCAGGTCCCGATTTGGTGCCAAACTTCGCATTAAAGGCGGCTTTAACTCTGCTCCCGGACACTTTCAACAGAATGTACACGCAATGTCTGCGCGAAGGTGTCTTCCCGGCAAGGTGGAAGATACAACAACTAGTGTTGATTCCAAAAGCGGACAAGGATCCTAGAGAACCATCCTCGTATCGGCCCATCTGCCTCCTCGATTCCGCCGGAAAAATTCTCGAGAGAATAATATGCGACAGGATTGAGGCAGCAGTGCGGAGATCTGGTGGCCTGTCTTCTATGCAGTTCGGGTTCACTAGGAAGAAGAGCACTGTAGACGCTATCCAGGAGCTAACCAATACAGCTAAGGCGGCAATCGAAGGTACGCGATGGAAGGGGGGTACCAAGCAATACTGTCTTGTAGTGACCCTAGACATTAAAAATGCCTTTAACTCGGCGAGATGGGACAAGGTGTTGGAAGCTCTCGGGTCCTTTCGGGTCCCTAAATACCTTATCGATATCATAAGGAGCTACTTCAGCGAACGCATACTTCTCTACAACACAGACGAGGGCGTCACACAGTATAATGTAACCGGAGGCGTCCCACAGGGATCGGTCCTAGGACCCACTCTGTGGAACATTATGTACGATGGAGTGCTGAAACAAGCTTTGCCAAGTGATGTCAAGATTGTTGGATTTGCTGACGACATTGCCATTGTGGGAGTAGCCAAAACAATCAGCGAGGTGGAGCGATCGTGCAACGGTGCCATATCTGTGGTCTACGAGTGGCTACGGACGTCCGGGCTGCTGCTGGCCGAACACAAGACGGAAGCCGTGCTCATCAGCAGTCGGAAAAGAGTGGAACAGGCTCGGGTGCAAGTAGGCGAAACTGTCATCGTTTCAAAGAGGTCCATTAAATACCTCGGGGTGCTGGTGGATACGCGACTATGTTTTAAGGAGCACCTTGCGTATGCAAACCAAAAGGCTGCTGCGGCGTGCAGAGCCCTAAGCAGGATCATGGCCAACTCTCGTGGACCCCGGCAAGGACGACGGATGTTACTCCAAGGGGTAACTAAATCTATAATGTTATATGGAGCCCCAATCTGGGCTAAGGCTATGGCCACAAGGAGCTATCGCAGAGGACTCGACTCCACATACCGATTGGCGGCCCTAAGGGTATGCAGCGCCTTCCGTACGATTTCAGAAGATGCTGCTCTTGTCATTGCAGGGATGATACCGATTGACATTCTAGCGGAGGAGGCTTCGGAGATCCACGACGAGGTTCAGCAGACGGGCGCGAGGAGAGAGGACGCACGAGTGCAGGCAAGAACTCGAAGCCGAGCAAAGTGGCAACACAGATGGAACGGCTCAACAAATGGGCGGTGGACGAACAGGATCATCCCAAATCTGGATGTTTGGCTGGACAGGAAGTATGGGGAGGTCAACTTTCACCTCACCCAGCTCCTCAGTGGACATGGATGCTTTAGGGCATATCTGTACCGCTTTAAGCACGCAACCGATCCGTACTGTCCCTCTTGCGAGGGCCGGGTGGTGGAAGACGCAGAGCATGTACTATTCAACTGCGACAGGTTCCAAGACGGTAGAAGACAAATGGAAACGACACTGGGGGTCACAGATAGGGGCCTTACAGATAGGAATCTAGTTGCCCTAATGGTGTCGAGCGAGCAATGCTGGAGGGCGGTGAGCAGCTACGCGGCATCGACAATGACAACGCTGAGGTCACTAGAGCGGTCCCGGCGTAATGAAGAAGCCGGTTAATAACCGGAGCCATACCCCGTGATGCAATGCCTCGCGGTGGTTCCACGGGGTCATGGTTACATCTATTTCTCTCTTCCTGTTCTAAACAGAACTTTACTTCTTATGTCTTAACTCTCTAATATGTCTGTATACTATGCATATCTTATAATGAATTAAAAAAAAAAAAAAAAAACACACACACACACACACACACACACACACACACACACACACACACACCACAGCACACACACACAGCACAGACTCACACACACACACACACACACCCACACACACACTCACACTCACACACACACACTCACACTCACACACACACACCCACACACACTAGTATGTGTATATATGTATATGGATATATATAATATATATATATATATATATATGTATGTATGCGTATATGTGTATATATGTATATGCACACACACACGCACACACACACACACCTGCGTGCAATTCCCTTCGCGGTTGAGGGCGGGGCTTAAAAGGTCCCATATGCCCAAGGAAACCGTACTCACAGACGTACGTCCAAGTGACACTCTAGGGCAACGGGGAATACATCAACCGGCAGTGTCGACTGCATCTAGACCGTGCCAGGGTCCTGGCATACCGGAACCACTATACGACTTGTCAGACATGGGCTGACGGAAATAGCATTCTGGAACCTGAGTACGTCGAAGTGACATTCTACGGAAACGGCTTTCAGGTTAATGCTATCACCGCCCCCGTCCCGTTAAAACCTTGGCAGGCCTCTTAGAACGCTCAAAGGTCGTCACCATTAAGTTGGCGGTACAGGCTCGGATGTCAGAATTCCCGTCTAGCACCGATCCGGCTCTGAACACACTACCCCATGAAGGTGTGTGTCAACCCTAGCATGGCCTCACTGCTTGCAAAGACAACCATGGGATCAAGATAGGTGACTGTACAACGACCAATGACAACGGCTAAGAGTGGGGACCCAAAAGAAATAATGAACATAAAAGAAAACCAAAAGGAGGAGGAGGGCGGCATAAATACCGCGCGTAATGCAGAGGATGCCTTCAAGGTGAGCTCTAAAACTGCGAGGTCACCAAGGCAGCCGGAACATACCGGAACAAGGAAAGTGAACGATGAAGCAAGAGCAAGTTCACCAACCAGCGCTCCCGCGCTCAGAAAGAAGAAAATAGCGCAAGCATCGAGCGTGATGCTCCAGGTCTACATTCCGCGCTTGAGGACATGAAGACACGCCTCGACGAACTTGTCGTAATTTTCAACGACAAGGAAAAGAGGCATATCAACCAAGCGATGAGGGATAAGGTAATGGCTATCTCTGCTCTCCAAAAGAGGGTAATGAAGCTGTGCGACACCCAAAAAAAGGTTACCAGTGCAGGAACACAGACGGAAGTGGTCACGGCGGCTGCCGCTTCAATTAGCAATGGCACGCCTAAAAGAGGAAGAGACCCCAAAGCAAAGCAGAGGAAAACACCACCCAAAAAGGTTAAAACGTCCTCTGGCCAGCTATCTACAGTAGAGGGTAAGGCGCTGGAGAAGTCAGAAAATAGTAGGCAAATGGACCCGGCAGCACCACGGGATGATCAAGCCGTGAGGGACCAGAACCAGTGGCAACAGGTTGGTCCAAAGATTAAAAAGAAACCTAAAGTGCCCCCTAGACGAGTAAGACCAGATGCTCTGATCATCCAGCAGACGGGGAATCTCTCGTACAGCGATATTCTCCAAATGGTAAAGAAGGACGAGAGCCTCAAGATTGTTGGGGAGAATGTAAGGAAGGTGCGTAAAACACGGAAAGGAGAAATTCTCCTAGAGCTCAACGGTGAGTGCAGGAGGGAGACGCAAGCCCTAAAAGACAAAATGAGCGAGGCCCTGGCCGAGCGAGCGACGGTTAGAGCAATCACCCAGGAAATCCAGGTAGAGCTCAGAGACCTGGATGATGTAACCACCGAAGGTGAGGTACTGGAGGCGGCACGGGAAATACTGAAGCAGCCGGAGCTTACAGCGTCCTGCATTCGCAAGCTGAAACCAGCGTTCGCGGGAACCCAAATGGCTATCCTCGCTCTACCAGCCCCATTGGCAAAGCAGCTGCTGACAATAGGCAAAATCCGGATTGGCTGGACGGTTTGCAGGGTCAAAGAGCGTGTTCAAATGAAGCGTTGCTTTAGATGTCTCGAATTCGGGCATATCGCTGGAGTTTGCCGGAGTAGCGTGGACAGGAGCACGTGGTGCTTTAAATGCGGAGAGGCCAACCACAAGGCAAACGATTGCACTTCATTGCCAAAGTGCTTTATATGCGCAGCAAAAGGCAAGGACGCAAACCACCAAGCAGGCAGCCGGGGTTGCCTACCTGTAGCTGAGAGGAGCGGACGTCTCAGGAAAAACCAAAATTAGATTCTTACAACTGAATCTAAACCACTGCGCGGATGCCAACGACCTACTAACCCAATCAGCGCACGAGCTCAAAATCGACGTTGCCATACTTAGCGAACCATACCGTGGCCATCCCTCCCCGGACTGGTGCGCTGACTCATCAAAAAAGGCAATGATTGGGTGTTACGGATCTACCAAAATGCGCTGCGGAACAACACTCGCGAAAAAAGGCTTTGTTCGGGCCAAGATAGGGGACCTATGGATCTACAGCTGCTATCTGCCCCCCAGCACCAGCTTGGAAGAATATGGAACAACGCTTGACGAACTTGTCGAGGATGCAAGATCCCATCACCCCACTGTCATCGCGGGCGACTTCAATGCATGGGCGATCGAGTGGGGCTGCCCCACCACAAACGCGAAAGGGCGCTGTCTACTGGATGCATTCGCCGTACTTGATATCGTCTTGGCAAACTCGGGGTCAGGACATACGTTCTCTCGACAGGGAGGCGGGTCCATCATAGACCTTACATTCATAAGTGCCTCGATAGCCAATTCCACATCTTGGTCCCTTAGCGAACACTATACTGGAAGCGACCACATGGCTATAGTATTCTCGATCCATGAAGGCGTAGAGGAAAGTACGCAGCGCCAGAGCCAATACCAAGCAGGATACAGGGAGGAGACTTTCAACCCCGACATCTTCCACGAGATGCTGAGCACAGAGAATACCGAGGAGCCGATGACTGCTGAGGACCTGATGACTCGGGTACAAGTCGCCTGCAACGCCAGCATGCAGCCCAGACGCAGATATAAGAGACACCACGAGGCAGCCTACTGGTGGAACGACGAAATAGCAGCGGCCCGCGAGAGATGCTTGCGAGCACGGCGACTACAGAAAAGAGCACGCGATCAGGAGAGGGCACTCGAGTTGCAGAGTTTACTCAAGCGTAGGCGGAAAGAGCTCAAAGTGGCGATTCGCGAAAGTAAGAGGCGTTGCTTTTTGGCCCTATGTGATGAGGCTGACCGCGATCCTTGGGGACGAGCATACCGGATCGTGGTAAAGAAAATAAAAGCCCCAAGACCAACAGCGCCTACCGATACAGTGGAAATGGCACATATAGTGGCGACCCTGTTTCCCCAACAGTCAGACGTCATTGAGAGGTACACCAGCACAGCACTGGAGGATAATAATGGCTTTTATCCAGTAAGCCAAGAAGAGATGTGCCATGCAGCCCGGAGGATAGCGAACTCGAAGTCACCAGGTCCCGATTTGGTGCCAAACTTCGCATTAAAGGCGGCTTTAACTCTGCTCCCGGACACTTTCAACAGAATGTACACGCAATGTCTGCGCGAAGGTGTCTTCCCGGCAAGGTGGAAGATACAACAACTAGTGTTGATTCCAAAAGCGGACAAGGATCCTAGAGAACCATCCTCGTATCGGCCCATCTGCCTCCTCGATTCCGCCGGAAAAATTCTCGAGAGAATAATATGCGACAGGATTGAGGCAGCAGTGCGGAGATCTGGTGGCCTGTCTTCTATGCAGTTCGGGTTCACTAGGAAGAAGAGCACTGTAGACGCTATCCAGGAGCTAACCAATACAGCTAAGGCGGCAATCGAAGGTACGCGATGGAAGGGGGGTACCAAGCAATACTGTCTTGTAGTGACCCTAGACATTAAAAATGCCTTTAACTCGGCGAGATGGGACAAGGTGTTGGAAGCTCTCGGGTCCTTTCGGGTCCCTAAATACCTTATCGATATCATAAGGAGCTACTTCAGCGAACGCATACTTCTCTACAACACAGACGAGGGCGTCACACAGTATAATGTAACCGGAGGCGTCCCACAGGGATCGGTCCTAGGACCCACTCTGTGGAACATTATGTACGATGGAGTGCTGAAACAAGCTTTGCCAAGTGATGTCAAGATTGTTGGATTTGCTGACGACATTGCCATTGTGGGAGTAGCCAAAACAATCAGCGAGGTGGAGCGATCGTGCAACGGTGCCATATCTGTGGTCTACGAGTGGCTACGGACGTCCGGGCTGCTGCTGGCCGAACACAAGACGGAAGCCGTGCTCATCAGCAGTCGGAAAAGAGTGGAACAGGCTCGGGTGCAAGTAGGCGAAACTGTCATCGTTTCAAAGAGGTCCATTAAATACCTCGGGGTGCTGGTGGATACGCGACTATGTTTTAAGGAGCACCTTGCGTATGCAAACCAAAAGGCTGCTGCGGCGTGCAGAGCCCTAAGCAGGATCATGGCCAACTCTCGTGGACCCCGGCAAGGACGACGGATGTTACTCCAAGGGGTAACTAAATCTATAATGTTATATGGAGCCCCAATCTGGGCTAAGGCTATGGCCACAAGGAGCTATCGCAGAGGACTCGACTCCACATACCGATTGGCGGCCCTAAGGGTATGCAGCGCCTTCCGTACGATTTCAGAAGATGCTGCTCTTGTCATTGCAGGGATGATACCGATTGACATTCTAGCGGAGGAGGCTTCGGAGATCCACGACGAGGTTCAGCAGACGGGCGCGAGGAGAGAGGACGCACGAGTGCAGGCAAGAACTCGAAGCCGAGCAAAGTGGCAACACAGATGGAACGGCTCAACAAATGGGCGGTGGACGAACAGGATCATCCCAAATCTGGATGTTTGGCTGGACAGGAAGTATGGGGAGGTCAACTTTCACCTCACCCAGCTCCTCAGTGGACATGGATGCTTTAGGGCATATCTGTACCGCTTTAAGCACGCAACCGATCCGTACTGTCCCTCTTGCGAGGGCCGGGTGGTGGAAGACGCAGAGCATGTACTATTCAACTGCGACAGGTTCCAAGACGGTAGAAGACAAATGGAAACGACACTGGGGGTCACAGATAGGGGCCTTACAGATAGGAATCTAGTTGCCCTAATGGTGTCGAGCGAGCAATGCTGGAGGGCGGTGAGCAGCTACGCGGCATCGACAATGACAACGCTGAGGTCACTAGAGCGGTCCCGGCGTAATGAAGAAGCCGGTTAATAACCGGAGCCATACCCCGTGATGCAATGCCTCGCGGTGGTTCCACGGGGTCATGGTTACATCTATTTCTCTCTTCCTGTTCTAAACAGAACTTTACTTCTTATGTCTTAACTCTCTAATATTTTTGTATACTATGCATATCTTATAATGAATTAAAAAAAAAAAACACACACACACCTGCGTGCAATTCCCTTCGCGGTTGAGGGCGGGGCTTAAAAGTTCTCATATGCCCAAGGAAACCGTACTCACAGACGAGTAGGCGCCGTCCAAAGTGCCCACCACTCTAGAGTGGCAACGTGGGAATACATCAAACACCTGGCAGTAGGTCAAACTGTCATCTAGACCGAGACCGGTAAGGTCTAGATCATGGCATACCGGAACTACTATACGACTTGTCAGACATGGGCTGACGGAAATAGCATTCTGGAACCTGAGTACGTCGAAGTGACATTCTACGGAAACGGCTTTCAGGTTAATGCTATCACCGCCCCCGTCCCTTTAAAACCTTTGTAGGCCTCTCAGAACGCTCAAAGGTCGTCACCATTAAGTTGGCGGTACAGGCTCGGATGTCAGAATTCCCGTCTAGCACCGATCCGGCTCTGAACACACTACCCCATGAAGGTGTGTGTCAACCCTAGCGTGGCCTCACTGCTTGCAAACACAACCATGGGATTAAGATAGGTGACTGTACAACGACCAATGACAACGGCTAAGAGTGGGGACCCAAAAGAAAAAATGAACACAAACCAAAACCAAAAGGAGGAGGAGGGCGGCATAAGTACCGCGCGTAATGCAGAGGATGCCTTCAAGGTGAGCTCTAAAACTGCGAGGTCACCAAGGCAGCCGGAACATACCGGAACAAAGAAAGTGAACGAGGAAGCAAGAGCAAGTTCACCAACTAGCGCTCAGAAGTAAGAAAATAGCGCAAGCATCGAGCGTGATGCTCCAGGTCTACATTCGGCGCTTGAGGACATGAAGACACGCCTCGACGAACTTGTCGTAATTTTCAACGACAAGGAAAAGAGGCATATCAACCAAGCGATGAGGGATAAGGTAATGGCTATCTCTGCTCTCCAAAAGAGGGTAATGAAGCTGTGCGACACCCAAAAAAAGGTTACCAGTGCAGGAACACAGACGGAAGCAGCCACGGCGGCTGCCGCTTCAATTAACAATGGCAAGAGACCCCAAAGCAAAGCAGAGGAAAACACCACCCAAAAAGGTTAAAACGTCCTCTGGCCAGCTATCTACAGTAGAGAGTAAGGCGCTGGAGAAGTTAGAAAATAGTAGGCAAATAGACCCGGCAGAACCACAGGATGATCAAGCCGTGAGGGACCAGAACCAGGGGCAACAGGTTGGTCCAAAGACTAAAAACAAACCGAAAGTGCCCCCTAGACGAGTAAGACCAGATGCTCTGATCATCCAGCAGACGGGGAATGTCTCGTACAGTGATATCCTCCAAATGGTAAAGAAGGACGAGAGCCTCAAGATTGTTGGGGAGAATGTAAGGAAGATGCGCAAAACACGGAAAGGAGAAATTCTTCTGGAGCTCAACGGTGAGTGCAGGAGGGAGACGCAGGCCCTAAAGGACAAAATGAGCGAGGCCCTGGCCGAGCGGGCGACGGTTAGAGCAATCACCCAGGAAATGCAGGTAGAGCTCAGAGACCTGGATGATGTAACCACCGAAGGCGTGGTACTGGAGGCGGCACGGGAAATACTGAAGCAGCCGGAGCTTACAGCGTCCTGTATTCGCAAGCTGAAACCAGCGTTCGCGGGAACCCAAATGGCTATCCTCGCTCTACCAACACCATTGGCAAAGCAGCTGCTGACAATAGGCAAAATCCGGATTGGCTGGACGGTTTGCCGGGTCAAAGAGCGTGTTCAAATGAAGCGTTGCTTTAGATGTCTCGATTTCGGGCATTTCGCTGGAGTTTGCCGGAGTAGCGTGGACAGGAGCACGTGGTGCTTTAAATGCGGAGAGGCCAACCACAAGGCAAACGTTTGCACTTCATTGCCAAAGTGCTTTATATGCGCAGCAAAAGGCAAAGACGCAAACCATCAAGCAGGCAGCCGGGGTTGCCTACCTGTAGCTGAGAGGAGCGGACGTCTCAGGAAAAACCAAAATTAGATTCTTACAACTGAATCTAAACCACTGCGCGGATGCCAACGACTTACTAACCCAATCAGCGCACGAGCTCAAAATCGACGTTGCCATACTTAGCGAACCATACCGTGGCCACCCCTCCCCGGATTGGTGCGCAGACTCATCAAAAAAGGCAATGATTGGGTGTTACGGATCCACCAAAATGCGCTGCGGAACAACACTCGCGAAAAAAGGCTTTGTTCGGGCCAAGATCGTGGTAAAGAAAATAAAAGCCCCAAGACCAACAGCGCCTACCGATACATTGGAAATGGCACATATAGTGGCGACCCTGTTTCCCCAAAAGCCAGACGTCACTGAGAGGTACACCAGCACAGCACTGGAGGATAATAATGGCTTTTATCCAGTAAGCCAAGAAAAGATGTGCCATGCAGCCCGGAGGATTGCGAATTCGAAGTCACCTGGTCCCGATTTGTTGCCAAACTTCGTACTAAAGGCGGCTTTAACTCTGCTCCCGGACACTTTCAAGAGAGTGTACACGCAATATCTACGCGACGGTGTCTTTCCGGCAAGGTGGAAAATACAACAACTAGTGTTGATTCCAAAAGCGGACAAGGATCCAGGGATCCTCGTACCGGCCCATCTGTCTCCTTGATTACGCCGGAAAAGTTCTCGAGAGAATAATATGCGACAGGATCGAGGCAGCAGTGCGGAGTTCTGGTGGCCTCTCTTCTATGCAGTTCGGGTTCACTAGGAAGAAAAGCAATGTAGACGCTATCCAGGAGCTAACCAATACAGCTAAGGCGGCAATCGAAGGTACGCGATGGAACTGGGGTAACAAGCAATACTGTCTTGTAGTGACCCTAGACATTAAAAATGCCTTTAACTCAGCGAGGTGGGACAAGGTGTTGAAAGCTCCCGGTTCCTTTCGGGTCCCTAACTACCTTATTGATATCATAAGGAGCTACTTCAGCGAACGCATACTTCTCTACAACACAGACGAGGGCGTCACACAGTATAATGTAACCGGAGGCGTCCCACAGGGATCAGTCCTAGGACCCAGTCTGTGGAACATTATGTACGATGGAGTGCTTAAACAAGCTTTGGCGAGTGATGTCAAGATTGTTGGATTTGCTGACGACATTGCCATTGCGGGAGTAGCCAAAACAATCAGCGAGGTGGAGCGATCGTGCAACGGTGCCATATCTGTGGTCTACGAGTGGCTACGGACGTCCGGGCTGCTGCTGGCCGAACACAAGACGGAAGCCGTGCTCATCAGTAGTGGGAAAAGAGTGGAACAAGCTCGGGTGCAAGTAGGCGAAACTGTCATCGTGTCAAAGAGGTCCATTAAATACCTCGGGGTGCTGGTTGATACGCGACTATGTTTTAAGGAGCACCTTGCGTATGCAAACCAAAAGACCGCTTCGGCGTGCAGAGCCCTAAGCAGGATCATGGCCAACTCTCGTGGACCCCGGCAAGGACGACGGATGTTACTCCAAGGGGTAACTAAATCTATAATGTTGTATGGAGCCCCAATCTGGGCTAAGGCTATGGCCATAAGGAGCTATCACAGAGGACTCGACTCCACATAGCGCTTGGCGGCCTTAAGGGTATGCAGCGCCTTTCGTACGATTTCAGAAGATGCTGCTCTTGTCATTGCAGGGATGATACCGATTGACATCCTAGTGGAGGAGGCTTCGGAGATCCAAGACGAGGTTCAGCAGACGGGTGCGATGAGAGAGGTCGCACGAGCGCAAGCAAGAACGCGAAGCCGAGCAAAGTGGCAACACAGATGGAACTGCTCAACAAATGGGCGTTGGACGAATAGGATCATCCCAACTCTGGATGACTGGCTGGTCAGGAAGTATGGGGAGGTCAACTTTCATCCCACCAAGCTCCTCAGTGGACATGTATGCTTTAGGGCATATCTGTACTGTTTTAAGCACGCAACCGATCCGTACTGTCCCTCTTGCGAGGGCCGGGTGGTGGAAGACGCAGAGCATGTACTACTCAACTGCGACAGGTTCCAAGACGGTAGAAGACAAATGGAAACGACACTGGGGGTCACCCTAACAGATAGGAATCTAGTTGCCCTAATGGTGTCGAGCGAGCAATGCTGGAGGGCGATGCTGAGGTCACTAGAACGGTCCCGGCGTAATGAAGAAGCCGGTTAATAGCCCGTAATGCAATGCCACGCGGCAGTTCCGCGGGGTCATGGTTACATCTATTTTTTTAACATACTTTATTTCTTATGTCTTAACGCTATGTTATCCTAATACTGTCTTTGTACTATCCATATCTTATAACGAATTAAAAAAAAAAAACCCTTGCACACACACTCGGATGGTATGAGGATGGCATCGCCCATCAATTGCTAACCTCACCTATACGGTGTACCAGGGAAATACGAGGCTCTAGCGACCGAGAAGGGGAAATTGTGCGGCCACCGCGGGCCACTCCATCTCTCACCTACAGATGGGTCACGGACTCCCCAAGTAAGGTCTTAATTAAGGATACTGGACCCCCCTTATGATTTGAATGCTTTGGGCTGATGATGACCCTTCTGGCGAAAACGAGAAATCTGCAGGAGCTGATGGTGCCCCCAAAGAGAAACATAAACCAGACGTACCGTGACCTTCTGGAAGATATACGTAGAGTGAGACCGGATGCGATCCTGATAGAGAAAACGGGTGAGCTTTCGTACAGCGAAATACTCCGAATGGTGAAGAGTGACGGAAACCTTCAATGACAGTGTGAGGAAAATCCGTCGTACAACGAAGGATGAGATACTCCTCGAGCTAGACGGGTCAGTGAAGAAAAATTCCCAAATCCTTCATGCCGAGGTGGTTAAAGCCCTTGCAAACCACCCAACAGTTCGATCCCTGACTCAGGAGGCGCAAGTGGAGATTAAGGACTTGGACGATGTGACAACAAAGGAGGAAGTACTAGCAGCCGTTAATGCATATCTGGGATGCGATGTGTAACTCTCGGCGAACTGCATTAAATAGCTTAGACCTGCTTTTGCTGGTACTCAAATAGCTATAATTAGCCTACCCAGAGAGAACTTATTCATATAGAGGTTACATTTCTCTCTTAAAAAAATGGCCGGAGAGACTCTTCAGACACGATTAGAATCCGACACTGATTCTGTACATCAACATTATTGTTGGCTGTTCAACTTATTCAGCGTAATATATTGCTGTTAGTTTGCTTGGGTTTGCATAAACAAATTGGGCGGGAGTATGATATTCAAAGACAATAAATCCACAAGAAAGACATAATAAAAACAAAAATCAGAGACACTTTCTTCTTTCTTTGATTTTTTCGTTCAATGTTTTTTATTTACAAGGTTCAAGAATATTAAGCAAATTGTGTGGAGTTTTCTTTAATTTATGAATTATGAAATTTGACAAACGAAATCGAGCCATAGCTGCCTTGTATTTTTTCTATATTCATTTATATGAACGAAATGAAAATACCAAGCGGCTAGTAAAAAAGAAGACATGAAAAAGCAAAATCGTACAAAAATATTCCCACACAATAAGAAACCAATCTTATACACGCACTATACCTACACAACACACTCAAAGTTATCACATTTCGATCGCAAGGGAGACACAGAAAACCAACACAATCTCATACACGTAGCACACCTATACAACAAGGTTACCCACACAATGGCAAGTTTTGATTTTTGACTTCAACTTCTTGATGACAATTTTCGGTTGTGGCAGAAATCAAAATCCATTTCAAGAGCAAGTACAGTGAATGCGGATTTATTGAACAGCCAAAGAAACCCAAGTGGAATTTCTAACTACCGTCGAGTTTTCATAGGTCAAACTTTTATAAGTCGAATATCTCCAAGACTCGAAATGAGTGCATTTATAGAGAAAAATCAATAGAATATGCTTTCCATAACTCGAATATCCCCATAATTTGAAATTTTGTTATGCATTATGGTGATTCAAGATTTGGCAGTTGACTGTACGAGCAATACGCACAGTCCGCGAAGTTCGAGTCTCAGTCGCGCAAAGCAAATTTCGTCACCCTTACTTTGTGTTGTGTTCTTTCCTCCTCTTTCCTTGTGATCGGCAATGAAGAAAAAAACAAAAAACAAACAAAAAAACAAAAATCTAGACTTTGTTGTTGCGAGATCGTAGCAAAAAGGAGGAATTTTTATTCCCGCACGCGCCCCACTTCACAACACAGTCCACAAGTCAATTTTCGATTGTGGTACCAAATTTGTCACAGGTCAGGTCTCGAACGCGTTTCGTTATTCAGTTTAAATTTGGGTGCACGCAAAAAGTATACATATTCACTCACGCAGGAATATCTCTTTTCTTTGTCTTCCCTTATGTTCGGCAAATAAGGAAAAAACAAATGTCACACGCTTTGTTGTTGCGTGGTCAAAGGCAAAATGTATTGTTTGTCTGTTTTCGCAGTAGCGCAGCTGGTTTGATATCGTTTTCACATGGGACACTTGCAGTTGCTTGATGTTTTTTCTGTCTGCTAGTCAAGGTAGAATTAGCTATATTCAACTTCGAGTTTTATATACATATATACATAGCGCAAAAATAGGTATAATAAATTTCTTTTAAATTAATTTGAGTTTTTTATTTAGTTTCATTAAAGAAAACAATTTTTACTAATTAAATCACCCTTTTTTTTGTTTGTTTTGGATGCGCCAAGGAGGTAGGAATCTTCATAGAAACTAGCAGCCCGTACTGTTAGCCTGCAAGATTCGCCGGTTAAGTAGCCCAACAAGAACTCTGCCCAATATATGTTCCTTTTTCGCTATCATTCCCACAACAATATCAATACATCAAAAACATATGGGTGACTGCAATCAAAACAAACAAAACAAAGGTGACAGACAGAAATTCCTTTCATGCAAATTCGCGCCAAATACACAAAATTGATCATGACACAGTCCGACGGGGAACAGCACTTGCTTCGATTTCGCAACAGGCACCCGTATTTAAATTTCTGTTTGCCTGGTTACTTTGAGTGCAATACAATGTTTTCGTATAATAAAAGAAACAAAACGCCATCATAAAAATTTGTTGTTTACATCTATTCTTGCCAACTAAATGTATAATAAGGGTAAAGAATAGCATATTGATGAATAAACCAAAGAACGATAATTTCAAAGGGGTCAAGTCAGTCAATAAAAAATACGCGCGTTAGCAGAATGACGTTGCTAAACAGCGGCTGCGCTGCTACTTCGATGTTAATAACAGAGAAGTAAAATATTCCCATAGGTTCTATTTATTTGAAAAAAGCTCAAAAAGCTTTTGAGAGAAATGTAACCTCTATATAAATGAATACTCTTTGAGCCTACCGGTTAAACTCTCATCCCAGCTACTTCAAGCTAGGAAGCTGAAAATTGGCTTGGCAGTATGTCGTATTAAGGAGAGAGCAGCTGTTAAACGTTGCTTTAGGTGCCTCGAATTCGGGCACTTGGCAAGAGTCTGCAGGAACAGTGTTGACAGAAGCGGGTGCTGCCTGAGGTGCGGACGATCAGGCCACAAAGCTTTAGAAGTAAAGCTGAACCAAGATGCTTCATTTGGGAAAGAGTAATGCCAAGGATGTAAGTCATGAAGCGGGTAGCCGTAGGTGTCCTTTGGCTATCGAGAAGCGAGGCAGACGTATCCAGGATTAAGTTTCTACAGCTCAACCTCAACCGCTGCTCGGAAGCACAGTGTTTGTTATCCCAAACAATGTGCGAAGTGGACATAGATGTGGCGATACTCAGTGAGCCATACACGAGCAAAAATCCTAGTGTATGGTGCTCAGATCGGGAGAACAAATCTGCGATACTTGTGTGTAACACTCGATTGCTAAGACTTGACTCCGTTCATTCTGCGCGTGGTTATGTAAGGTCGCAAATTGGTGGACTGTGGTTTTACAGTGTATATTTGGCTACGAGTAGCAGCCTCCCGGATTTTGGGACTATTCTCGATGACCTGGTTGAAGATGCACGCCGTCATCATCCCGTCTTTATCGCTGGGGATTTCAACGCATGGGCAATCGATTGGGGTTGCCCTCGGACCAACTCTAGAGGACGCACGCTCCTGGAAGCCTTTGCAACTATTGATGTTGTTCTGGCAAATCTAGGATCTGAGCACACTTTCAGCAATAGCAGGGCTGGCTCCATAATCGACCTTATATTCATAAATGGCTCACTCTTCAACTCGACCTCCTGATCACTAAGCGATTTGCTTCACCGCAAGCGACCACCGAGCCATCGTTTGCACCGTTGGTGCGTGTGACTCTATTAGGACAGCGATTACGACAAGACGAAGCTATAAACTCGGTGGCATTCATGACTGCTGTGCCCTATGTGACGAAGAAGATAAATTCCTTTGCAGCCACTGCTCCCCAGGATCAAGGGCAGATGCTGCAAATAGTGTCCACGCTTTTTCCCGAATAAGAGCCACTACCCCCCTGTAACCTGGGAAGTGATATGCCGGTTGATCCAGTCTGCGAGGCGGAGGTTCTGGCAGCAGCAAGAAGGATAAACGACCGCAAAGCAACTGGACAAGGTGGCATCCCCAACAACGCACTCAAAATGGCCATTGTAATTAGAACGGAACAGTTCGCGCAGCCATACAGCAACTGCCTCTTAAACGGAGTTTTTCCAACACAATGGAAGAAGCAGAGAATTGTCTTGCATCTGAAGCCGGGTAGACCACCCGGCATTCCATCGTCATACCGGCCTATCTGTCTACTGGATACTGCGGGAAAAATCCTAGAACAGATCGTTTGCAAGAGGATTGAGGTGGCTTGTCGCAGTTACAGTTTGGATTCACCAAAGCAAAATCCACGGTAGATGCTATACTAGAACTAACGACGACTGCGCAAAAGGGAATTGAAGGCACTAGATGGAGAGGTGGTACTAAAAAGTATTGTTTAGTGGTCATTTGGATGTGAAGAACGCCTTTAACATGGCAAGCTGCCACGCGATTCTAGGCGCACTTAGCAACTTTGGAGTACCAGCGTACTTACCTAAGTTGATCCACAGCTACTTCGACAACCGCGTACTGCTATATAGCGAAGGACACCGTTGCGACGGTGTAACGGGCGAGGTGCCCCAGGGTTCAGTCTTTGGACCCCTTCTCTGGAACACTATGTACAGTGGCGTGGCCGAGGAAAAAACAGAAGCTCTCCTTATATCAAGCCGAAAGAGCGTGGAGCGCGCGACGGTAATAGTAGTCGGAGCTTCAATTTTCTCCAAACGAGCGATAGTGTACCTAGGTGTCACCCTGGATGACCGACTCTCTCTAAAGTTTCATTGTCAAATGATCCACAAAAAGCGGCGGAATCATGCAGGGCACTTTCAAGAATGCTAGTTAACACACGGTGACCAAGACAGGGACGAAGACTGCTACTCCAAAGGGTGACGAGATCCATTATGTTAAATGGCGCACCAGTCTGGGTAAGTGCGCTAAAGAAGAGGAGTTACCGTAGCGGAATAGAGTCGGTCTACACACTGGGGGCCATAAGGGTATGCTGCAGATTCCGGACGATATCGGATGACGCCGCTCTCGTGATTGCTGACCTGATTCCGATAGACCTGCTAGCCAATGAACTTGCAGATTCTTTTACTGCAATAAGATCAGGCGAGCAGCATATGTACAGAGTGCGGAGGGATCTGCGAATGAGAAGCATACGCGAGTGGTAAGCCCGCTAGTCGACATCGGGGAAGGGTCGTTGGACACACCGTCTGACACCCAACCTCAATGAGCAGAAGACACGGCGAGGCAAATTTCTACCTAACACAATTGTTGAGTGGACAATGCTGTTTCCCTAGCTACCTTCATGGGTTCGGCCACGAAGAGTCCCAATTGTGCACGTTCTGCGAGGACGGGAGCATCGAAGACCCCGAGCACGTCGCGTTCGTCTGTAGCAGATTCGCGCGTGCCAGACGAGAACTGGCCTATGGCATAGGGGAGCAGCCGACGAGCAGCAACCTCTGCGAAGTGATGCTCTACAGTGTAGATAACTGGCATGCTGTTTCCAACTACAGAGCGGAAATTATGAAAGCACTGAGATGCCTGGAAAGGAAACGAAGGCAGCAAAGAGCCGACTAAGGTGCTGGGCGTGCACGCTACGAACTAACGCTCATAGGCGGTACCATAGGGTAATGCGCTCATATTAGGTTAAGCTGTTTCGAAATAAAAAATATAAAATAGTAGTAATCGATGCGTTACTGTTAACTTTCTTTCGACTTGTGGATCCAGAGCAGAGCACATGTAACTAGCGGCTAATAACTTACAAAAAATATATATGTACGAATATTTAATGTAAATCAAAGATTTCAGTTTTAAATTGTTATTAAAATAAAATATTCGCCACCTTGGCTTGGAATCGACTAGGCCTCAATAAAAAAAGGTGCTTGCCAACGCAGCAACAATAGGTGTTGTGCTTCATTGTATTCTCTCTATTTAAAGCTGCACCCAGAAGAAACTTGTTCATATAGAGTTTAACATTTTTTCAAAAGCCTTTGATTCGAAGAGTATTCATTCATATAGAGGTTACAATTCTCCCTTAAAAAAAAGGCATGAGAGATTTGTCAGACGCGATTAGAATCGGACACTGATTCTGTACATCAACAGAATTGTTGGCTGTTCAACGTATGCAGTATAACACAATGCTGTTGGTTTGCTTGGGTTTGCAAATGGACGGACGTCGAACTGCCGTAAAAGGGGAACATATTCAATGATAAATAAATTATAAGAACACAAGAAAGACGCAATAAAAACAAAAATCAGAGACACTGTCTTCTTTCTTTGATTTTTTTAAAGTTATTTATTTACAAGGTGGGTCGAGAATATTAAGCAAATTGTGTGGAGTTTCTTTAATTTTTCAATAGAAACGAAATCGAGCCCATATCAACATGGCTGCCTTGCATTTCGCCTATATTCATTTATATGAACGAAATGAAAATACAATGCGGCCAACAAAAAAAGAAGGCATGAAAACAAAGCAAAATCGTACAAAAATACTCCCAGTGATACACAAAATAAGAAACCAATACAATCTTATACACGCACTATACTTACACAACACACTCAAACTTATTACATTTTGTACGCAAGGGAGACAGAGAAAACCAACACAATCTCATACACGCACTATACCTACACAACAAGGTAACACACACAATGCAAAGTTTTGATTTTTGACTTCAACTCCTTGATGACAATTTTCGGTTGTAGCAGAAAACAAAATCCATTTCAAGAGCAAGTACAGTGAATGCGCATTTATTGGACATCCAAAGAAACCCAAGTGAAATTTTTAACTCTCGTCGAATTTCCGTAGGTCGGACTTTTATAAGTAGAATATCTCCATGACTCGGACTGAGTGCGTTTATAACGAAAAATCAATACAATATGTCTTCCAAACCTCGAATATCCCCATAACTCTAACTTTTGTTATGCATTATGGTGATTCGACATTTCTAAGTTTGACTGTACGAGAAATACGCACAGTCCGCAAAGTTCGTGTCTCAGTCGCGCAAAGCAAATTTCGTCACCCTTACTTTGTGTTGTTTTCTTTCCTCTTCTTTCCTTGTGATCGGCAATGAAGAAAAAAACAAATGGTCTAGACTTTGTTGTTGCGCGAGCGTAGCAAAAAAGAGGAGTTTTTATTTCCGTACGCTCCCCAGTTCACAACACAGTCCAAAAGTCAATTTTCGCTTATCGTACCAAATGTATCAGAGGTCAGGCCCCGAGCGCGTGTTTCGTTGTTGAGTTCAAGTTTGCGTGCACGCAAAAAGCATACATATTGATATACGCAGGCATATCTGTTTTCTTTGTCTTCCCTTATGTTCGGCAAATAAGAAAAAAACAAATGTCAGAGGCTATGTTGTTGGGCGGTCAAAGGCAAAATGTATTGTTTGTCTGTATTCGCAGTAACGCAGCTGGTTTGATATCGTTTTCACATGGGACACTTGCAGTTGCTTGCTGTTTTATCTGTTTAGCTGGTAGTAAAGGTAGAATTAGCTATATCCAACTTGGATTTTTGGACATACCTCACGCAAAATATACATTTTAAATCAAATTTTCTTATGTATTTAGTTATTTATTTCTTTATTTCTAACAGCCCGAACGAATAATGTATTTTATTCATTAAAAGTACCACACAAACCAATACAAGTAGGTGGTGGGAATTGCAATAACAAAAATTATGTTCCTCATTCATAAAAAAATCGCGTCAAATCTATACATATTCCTTTTTCGCTATCATATCATTGCCACAACAATATCAATACAATCAAAATAAAAATGGGTGATGACAATTAAAATAACCAAAACAAAGGTGATATACAGAAATTCCTTTTCATGCTGATTCGCGCTAAGAACACAAAATTGAGGAAGACACTACAAGAAGGGGAAACATTGCTTGCTTCGATTTCACAACAGGCACCCACCTTATAAAATTTCTGTTTGCCTGATTACTTCAGTTCAGTAGTTAGCACAATGAGTTGGCTACAGAGCGGCCTGCGCTGGTTTTTCGATGTTAATAGCAGAAAGATTAATTTGCCACGTGAGGTGAATAGTAAATAAACAAACAAAAACACTGATATACTCAAATCAGCGAGCCTCAATTATAATGAGTAATTATTTATTAAAAATAAATTTAAATGATAAGTAAAATTAAAATAAAATAGTAAAATAATGGAAAATTGAATTAAAATAAAATAGTAAAATCATGAAAAAATAAAATAGTAAAATAATGAAAAATTAAAATAAAATGAAATAGTAAAATAATGAAAAATAATAATAAAAATTATACAAGATAAGGTTTTGTACTATACCCAATTTTGCTGGGCTCACAGGTGCTAAGTGCCACCGAATCCCATCATTTTTCTTGCGGGCACCATTAAATCTCATTAATATCCCATTTGACCCTCACTCAAATATTTCTTCTGAAAACACAAACGAGTTCATATCAGCACTCCTGCCTTCTTTTTATTTGCATGCCTTTTGTATGAATGATAACAAATCAAAAGAAAAAAATTCGTAGGTCAGAAAACAATATCTAAAAAATTCCCATGGGTTACACACACAACGACAACGGTGAGTGCAAAACCTAGCGTCGCGCGTAAGAAAAATAATAAAAAATCTACACAACTTTATGCATCCACTATACATACACAACACACTCCCACAATGGCACGCTCGTGTTGCTTGAAGTCGACTTCTTCGCGACTTCGTTATCTTTCCTTATATTCGGCACGGAAGAAAAAAATGATAGGTTTTCTCTGTCTTTTCTTTCATTGTGTATACATTGTGTATATACACAAAAAAGGTGTGCGGTCGGGGGACCGCTGTCAAGAGCAAAGTTCCTCACGCCTTTTTACATATAAATTACAATAATGTTTTTGTGGCCTTAAACTTACGCTAGTGTCTCACTTCGTGATGTGTAACTTAAAGTTACAATTCGGAGAACTGCGCGATTGTCCATTTTTGGGATCCTTTACTTTACTTATTAATGCTCGTTCGTTATGATACGGTTTCTACTTGTCAACTTCTACTGCAAGCCAGTCAACTTATTAAATCTCATCATATTGTACAATGGTAATTAATGGCTTAGGTAACTATAATAAGATGCGTATGCTTGAGTTTCAATTTTGTCCAAGTATCTTGGAATAACAGCGTCAATGGTAGTACAGTAATTTGTTGCGAATTGCGCTGGATCATTATTAATTTTTTTATTTATTTATGGACAGTTTAAATGCAATGTCAGATTACAGATAAACTTAGATATATTTTTGAGGGGTACTGCTAAAGGAGAGTCATATGAGAGAAGTATTGGTTTAATTAGCGTTGCTATCGAAAGCTGCTTACGGGTTTCAATTTCAATTGGACGTCTGCAATCGGAGCTAGAGAGGAAGAGATTTTGACTTGACAGAAATGATTTCTACAAATGTGCAAATGTTTGCATTTTGAAACCGAGAGAGTTGCACCCGAATAATCACACCAGGAGAGGATATCTGTTTTAATGGATTTATGTTTATTGAGGTACACTTGTTTATTTTTTTGACAATGAGGTAATCATCGGCGTAGGCGTAGAAGACGAAATGTCTATGTTTAAGGATTAATCTATTTAGTTTGTTGTATGCGATAAGGAACAAGATGACGGAGAGGGGCGTGCCTTGCGAAATGCCGTTGAATTGAGGAAGAGCTGAAGAGAAGTGGTTGTTTGCATATACTACCATTTTTCTATTAGACATGAAGCTAGTGACATAGTTGATGATTTAGGGCCAATTTTCCATGAATGTAACTCATCTATGACGGAGTGGATTCCTACCTTGTCAAGCGCTTTGGTGAAGTCAAGTGAGATGATCGAGAGGTGGTTTTTTGAGGAGAGGGCTGACGTGATCAGAAAATCTAGCGCCACTAGATTATCAGACACCGATTTGTCCCTCTTGAAGCCGGTTTGCCGCCTGTTGATTAGTTTGTTTTGGGACACAAACCACCATAGACGGTTAGCAATTATTTTGTCTAGAGTTTTGGCGCAGCAAGAGTTTAGCGAAATGGGTCGGTAACTACTGAGTTACGGAGTTAGGTTTATTTATGGGGATGATTTTGCTCAGTTTATAGTGTTGTGGGAGGAATTTATTGAAGATGTTATTATATTGGTCGAGGAGACGTGATGTGACTGCTGGGTGAAGATTATTTAGCATGGGGTAGGAGATTCTGTCTAGACCTGCAGTTTTACCTTTTAATTTTGATAGTACGGATTTTAGTTTAAGAGGAGTAATTGGGGTTTCAATTATTTTTGCTGTGGATGAGGGTGTATAGGGAGTTTGTTTTGTGTAAGCGAAAAGTAGTCGAAAAGTTTATGTCGTTTTAACCGTTCGACCAGTTAGTGCCGAATTCTTCTGCTATAAGGTAACTGTCAGTGATTGGGGTTTGTGAGTTGGCGATATATATGGCGTGTATAGAGTGATACGGTTTTAAGCCACAAAAGGTACGAATGGTCCTCCAGATTTTTGATGTAGACGTGTTTGGGTTTATTGATGAAGTGTATGTTCCTAGTGAGAGGCGTTTAGGGAATCTTATTTCGCGCTTTAGGAGTGCGTTCGCCTTTTTGAATTTCAAAATATTCTCAGTGGATATATTGCGCTTAAGGGCGTACGAATGACGACTTTTAACAACTTTGAGTTTTTGGGGGTTTGCGTTCCACCAAGGGACTGAACGTTTATGATGTGGGTTGGATGTACTTTGTGGAATAGAAATGTTAGCGTTTTTGCGGATGATTTTTATGATATTGGCTGATTCTTGGTTTAAGTTAGTGCTTACTGGGCGTTGAAGGTGATAGATACTTGTGGCTTCTTTATATAGTGTCCAGTTTGCAAAATCAGTTTTGAATTTTGGTGAAGTGTAGGAAGGGAGGGGGAGTGTCCAAAAAGGTTTATAATTATTAGGAAGTGATCGCTGGAAAAGCTATCAGATTCTATTTTCCATGTTGATTCTAGCGCAAGGTTAGTTGTAGCAAAGGTGAGATCTATATGAGTGAAGGTATGCTGGGTGCTAAAGTGAGTGGGGGATCCGTCGTTTAAGATGGAGAATGGCGATTGAGCTAAAAAATTGAAAAAAAAAACCTCAATGATTGTTTGCGGACGAGCCCCATAAAGAGTGCCAGCTGTTAAAGTCTCCAGAGATTAACGAAGGAAGTGTGAGATTATCATATGCATTACGTAGATTGTTAATAGAGAATGGTTTGTTTGGGGGAATGTATGAGCAGATAATTTTGAACTTGATTTTTGAGTAGACTGTTACACCAATCGAATCAAAATCTTGAGGGAGGATAAAATTTTTGTGCTGTAGAGAGTAATGGATGAGGATGGCAACCAGATGAGGAGTTGTAGGTATCAATTTTATAGTTGATAGGATCCAAGTCCTATTCTTCTATATTAGACAATGAGTTGAAATGTGTTTCTTGGATGGTGATGATTTTTGGATTATATTTTTTTATGAGAATTTTTAATTGATCATAATTGTTAGAAAAACCATTGCAGTTCCATTGTTAAGAACCATAATAAAGGAAATAAAGGAGAGTATATTGGTGATTGTGTAGAAATTGTGTGGGTTTTATCAATTAGTGGCGTTGACTGGTAGTATGACAGCAAATGAAGAACTCACGCCCATAACTCAACGTTGTGGGAGAGTATGTTGATCGAGCTGTGCCACAGATTACTATCGGCTTGAAGTGTTGTTAAGTGGACACTTTTGCTGCAGTATATAGCTATAACAAGACGTCCTGGGGATAGGTCGACTGAGGCTCAGCTCGGTCTTAGAAAGTATATTAATTTTTTATAATTGGTTTTAGGGGGGTTTTAGATTTTAGCGGGATTTTTCTTACAAAATTTGTGGCCTTTGGAGAGGCTAAAAGTTTAGCGTCGCCCGGAGATGAGGAGTCCAAAGTATCGTCATTGATAGTCTCTGGATGATGTGGGGTGATGGGTTGTTGCTCGCTGGTGATGTTGGTAAAAGGCAGCGTATCGATGTCAGCGTAGTTTTGTATTTGACATTGGATAGGAGTATTGTTGTGGTTAGTGTTTGTTGTTGTCTGGGAAGTTCGGGCAATTGCAGAAAAGGATGGTGATAAGGATAGTTGGTGGCGATCATTGTATATTTTGTGCGCAGATTTTATGTCAGTTTTTTCGAGAACCCTGGCGGCTTGAAGCTCTTTATGCTTGATAAAGGTAGGGCATTGTCGATCCCAAGGGTTGTGGTGGTAATTGTGGACGTTGTTTTCTCTGCAATTAATGCAACAGTGAAGGTTGGTACATGGTTCCATTGCTTCTAGATCGACGTGATCCAGTAGGCCGCAGTTTAGGCAGAGTTTAACGCTTTTGAAGGCTTTAGTTGGATCTCCACGTCTACCGCAGTTATTGCATCTGAGTGGTAGAGGAATGTATGGTCGTACGAGAACTTTTTGGTAGTCAATGTTGATGTCGGATGGTAAGTTTGGAGAGGAGAAAGTTATTATAATAAGTCCAGTTTCTTTTAAACTGTTATTATCTTTTTTAAACTTTTCTTGTACTCAGTAACACTTTGGTTTTTGAGCTCGTTAGCAATTTCGTCTTCAGGAATGTCCCTCAGGTTATTGCAGTAAATAACACCTTTGGAGCTCTTAAGTGAGTAGTGCTCTGTTACTTCGAGTTGTATTTCGTTGGTGAGAGAGGTGAGTTTAATTAGTTTTTTGGCTTGTGCTACATTTTTTGTTTTGATAAAAATTGTTCCGTTACGTAGTGGCTTACATTCATCAACTTCGCCGTTGCACACATTATCGATGACTTTCTTAAGGAGAAAGGGTGAGACGTTAGACAAAGTGTCGTTGCTGTTGCTTCTACTTATAATCAGGTATTTGGGGCAGTTTGAATCATTTTTGAGAGATTTACTGTTATCGATTGAGAATTTAAGCTGGTTGTTATTGTTGTTTGTGTTTTTGTCTGGTGGATCAGACATTGTTTTTGTTGTTTTTAGGCCGAAGGCCTGTCGTTTAACTGTTGTAACTGTTCTTATGTATGGTTGTTGGTATCGTTTTATTTTAATTCTTCTTTATGCACTTCTTTGTTTATTCGGTTTACTGTTATGGTTTTGTTGTCGCAAATTACTGTCGATTTGGGCACGTATAAAGTGACACGTCTTTACTCCTCAAAGTTTAGAGTGGAACTGGATCATTATTAATATGTAAATCAAATGTATGTAATCAAAAGGATAATAATTCTTCGAATTTTTCTTTATTATTGAAGTTGACGTTGTAGTCTCCAGCCAATATGAGTGGAAATTTATGAAAATTTTGTTTAAGTAATTTAGAGCCTCCCTCGGTGTATTCAACAATGATCAATGAATAATATAATATCCTAAATCTTTTAATTTGGGGATGTATAAAAAGCTACAATAACTATTGCAAAATTGTTTCTTATTTTACAAATAACTAAACATCACCAAGTGATGACTGCTTAGTACTCAAATCACTAATGTTTGACAAAAGCGTTCCCATGTTTTCTGTACAAATATGAACCGCGTCTTTAGTTCTACGATATATTGAGACTCCACCTGAACGAACATTTTGTCGTTTATAATAAGAAATGCAATTGAAATTAGGAGGGGAAATTATTCTTCATTTCTTATCCACGTATCGAAATTTAATAGTAGTTTTGAATTTTTAGTAACTGGATCCAAGAAATCTAAGTATGTCTTTTCAAACTTTTGCATTTAAAAATGAAAAATGAAAAACCCCTTTTTTTACAAGTCATATCCAGGATAATTATGTTCTGGTCTGCAATGTGTTTAACGAAAATCTTTGAAATTCTTGCAGCCATTTCTTTGTTGATCAAGCATGCTTTCGATGATAAAATTTAAATTTCGTCTTGGGGTGTTATAATATACAAGTTTTCGTATGTGTTACTCGAGATAGCGCAACATAAGTTTTTGCAAATAATATTTGCTGTAAGCGTAAACTATTTCACTTAAATTTCCACCCTGCGATTTATGCATGGTAATAGCGCAAGTCGAAATAAAAGGAAAATGCTTTCGAGTAGCAATGATTTTCTTATGTTATGCTAATGGAATATTCGCAGATCGTAGTTCAATAGGCACAGCAAGTCTACTAACACTACTTTGTACACCTAACTGAGCATCTTTTTTGCTTTGCTTCCACCCAATCGTTGTTGAACCACAAAATTCCAAACAAAACTCTAACTACAATGTTGTTTGTATCAAAATCTAAATGCACTAATTTTCCTGTCGTACCATTACATAAGCCATCTGATATATCAACATTTGTTGTGATGAGATAAAACATGCCTTTTACAAAAATTTACACCCATTATTTTTACACCCTGTAAAAATAATGGGTGTAGATATAATTGGTCTTCGAATTATTGTAGAACTTAATTCTTGTAGGTGTTTACATGCTCCCTTTTAAAAAATAGGCGAATTCCATTAAGGCACAATTTTTGATTAACCGTTTTTTACAAAAAACCTTGATTCTATCAACTCGATTTCTTGTTTTTCTAAAGGTTCATCATTGCCTAATTTAGTTAGTAAATTACAAAATGCAGCAATAGCCTATCTCTTGACTTGGTTAAGTTGATAAAATTTGAGTTTTCGCCAAAGATAGGGTAGAATCTTGTGTCTTCTAATAGAGTTATATATTGGCGTTGCTCTTACCGGTGGTAACTTCCGCAAATCTCCAATAAATATAATATCTATACCACCAAATTCTTCGTTATGATTATTGGTTATTTATTTTAAACGTAAGTCAACTGTCACTAAAACCTCTGAGCTGATCATACTTATTTCATTGATCATTGATACTAGTACATATCTAAAAAAGAGATCTATACAAATGCGCTATTTCAGATGACAGAGGCAATAGTTTTGAAATTCTAAGTGTAGAATGAATTGTTGTCCCATCCAATTGACATAGAAGCTTTACCAGTGGTAGCGCAAGTTATATAAGCATTACAATAGCCGTCTGTGTCAGTAAATCTGTTATAAATTTCCATTATAAGTAATGACAAAATTTTTATCAGCGTCTGCTGGACCATTAAAAAAATGTGTCAAGGTGCTTGATGTGGAGTTTGTAAATTATAAATTATATGCATCAATAAACGAAACCCGAGAAAAAAGATAAAGAAAAACATGTGTGAGTCTGCTTAGCACTCACGAGTTTTTGATGCGAGACATATTGAGTATGTAACTGAATGAATAAATATCTACATAAATAAATATATAAATAACAACAACGCATACCTTTCCTTTTGCTGTTGTTTTCGATCAAACCATTGTTCTATTAGTATCAACGCATGCCTTCGTTGGTGTTGTTTTTACAACGGCCGTCTTAGTTTCACTTTCTATGCGTCGCTCAAACGAATCTCTCTCAGTAACAACACATGCACTTACTTGTTGTTGTTGTTTTGATAGGATATCATTTTTGTTTTCGTTCCTCTGCTTCAATCAAATTATTTCGCTCTCAGCAAAAAGTATATGTTGTTGTTTTCACAGCTAACGACTTCGTTTTCGTTTCACAACTTCGGCTCAACGATCGAATGCTACACGAAGAACGATAATGCGATGACGCGATGACGCTATGATGCGCATGTAAAATATCATTCCATCGAAACCAAAGATGTTTCACAACAAAACGTCGTCACCTCGACTACCTACCTCGCTTCCCTTGCCCAAAAGAAATTTGTCTTTCCTGACAAAGTAATATTATATTCGAAAATGCAAACTTATAGCTCACCTTCTCTTAGATTAGCTATTATATTATAATTTATATGAAAGCCTGTGCGAATCGAACAACATATATATATGAGCAGTTTCACTTTTTATATTATTATATATTATAATTCATAATTGAGGCACATAATGTATATATTTATATAAAATATAAGAGCCAAGCCTCAGCGACATGCATGCCAATTGATATGCGAGTTCGGCGTTGAGTAGGCTACACACACAAACGAAATGAAACTCGCTCTCTCTCTCTTCGCAAACGCGAACGCTTGAAATTCCGTGCAGTTACCGTTGTTGTTGTTGCTGCTGTTTAGTTTTACGCTCTTTGCATGGTCACAACAGAAGAGCAAAACCAAATAGCAGCAAAAAATACAACAAAATGCAACAACAATGTTGTTACGGTTTTTAGTACTTTTCTGTCATTTCACTGCTACCAAAAGCCGAGTAGATGAACTTCGTTCCAATAACTACTGAAATGACCTTACGCATTCATTGCTACTGTTTTCGTTGGGTTTACGAAGCGTTGGCAAGGATCATAAGGGGGCGGCTACCTGTTGAACGAGCGAAAATGATGCACAACCACGCTTTGTTGTTGCGTATGCGAAGGCAAATTTATTTTCTTATCTTTCTTATGTTCGCGGAAACCCACCTGCTTTGTTTTCATTTTTCAATAACTATCACTTGGGGATTTCTGCTGAGGCGAAATAGTTTTATACGTTGAAATTCAAATTCAATTTTTCCGCTTAGCTAGTGTAAAATAGGAATTTGTAGTTATGTACATACTACATATATTAATTATTAATTAATTAATTAATTACTATTAATAAATTATCATAATTAATTATTTTTAGTATTATTACTTTTGAAGTTAAAAAAAAAAGTATAATTCCTGTTTTAGAAATAATCATAAAATAATAATTCAACTGTCAGAGCACAGGTCCACAAGACAAAACAGAAAAGAAATTTGCTGTAAATTCGATGTTAATAAGAGAAATGTAAAAGTAAGCCATCTCGACGTTGCCGATACAAATTCAAAATATTTGTGGGAGAAATAGAACCACTATATCTTGCATACTCTTTGATCTTCAGCAACAGCTTCGTTCGGTTTTGGAAGTTCGTAATAATCCACAACTTGCTGATCCCACCATATGCACATCTTGACCTTAAGACATTGAATATTCGGCTTCGGTGTCGATGTGGATGGCTCTCCTGGGTTAATCTAGGACTTTTGATGTGAAGACGTGTTAGTTTTTCAGTTAAATGGGGGTGCAAGTTTAAAAAAGTGAGTGAGTGGTGCGATAGAGTTTAGTGTCGTAGCTACATATCTATGATCCACATCCAAAATTTTATTACACCAATCTATAGCTAAAGAATGAAAGAATTCATTAGCTTTACTGCGAACTTTGTAGAATAGCCTGTGTGGAGGGGGCAGCGTCGCCGTTTTGATTTCGTTTTCCAATAAATTTCAATGCGAAAATTACTGTTTTTGTTATTCTTTTCTACCTCACTGCCCTCATTCTTGTTGTTTACTGTGCAGCTTGCCATTAGTGTTATTATTTCGTATACTAAGCAAAGTAAATTATGACATATGTAAATAGATATGTATGTAAGCATTATACGCACACAGAAAATATTACCGGTTAAGTAAACATATTCACGTTAAACGCCCATGTCCCCGACAGAGCCCCACCCCTTTTTGCGATTGGCTTTGTTAACGGTTGAGTAATCATATGTCGTTTCTTTGTATTATGCACCTACCCATATATCTGAAACTAGTTTCGCGTTTAAGAATATATTGTGTATTTATTTTTCCTTTACTCCGTAAGGACAGCAATATTAGTTTGAGACTTAATTTTGATAAAGGACTTGTACTTCTAGATTTAACATATATAGGTTAATAAAAACAAATGTGTTATGCAGTTAACTGCGATAAATGTTATAATTTATTTATGAAAAAAAAAATAAAAACTATTAAAAGTAAATATGTATATCCTTATGTTTATTTTGAAGAATCACTAATTACGATTTGTAAAGAAGGCACTTGTAAATTTTCTCTTACATCTATGTATGTCAATGATCATCTCTTCCAAATAACTCGTCGGCCGTTTTTAACGCTTGGTCTAAAATTTTACCACAGTTCGATTTCATTACTAATTTCTCTTGTAAAGAGTTTCTTAATGGCAAGAACAAATTACGGTAAATACTAGTACCAAGTTCATAGCCCTCAAACGCCTCATATATAGCACGAAACAGAGGTTCTTTCTCAGAATGAAAATAACCACGATTTCCATGAATTAATTTAATTCCATTACGAGAAGTGCTACAAATGTTCATGTACATGCAATGGTCTGGGCGAAAGTTGTATTCACAGGGTATTATATATAGTTTATCTGGATAGTAGTAAAACAAAATATTTATTATATCCTGGTCACCCCATGTAATGCGCAGTTTATATTCATTATGTATTGGTAGAATATGTTTCTCCCAGCCAAAGGCTCGCATTCGTGTTAAATTCATTAACATTACGCCGGAATTTACACCAAGATTCCCATAATAAGGATGTCTTGCAAACCGGTTGTACCAGCCAATGTTCCCATTTTCATGCTCTGGAGTAAGTGCAGAGAGCTGCGTGGAATTGAATTTCTCAAAGAACTGCCAAACATCTGATACAGGTGATAAAAATATAATGTCGGTGTCAACATACAGTAGGGAGTCCACATTCAGTAAAGACTATTTCGAAAAATAATGATATAAGAGGTTATTTGAAATAAAAAATTATAAATTATATTTATATATATTTACAGGTAAGAACAATCGCTGCGCTGCACATGGTTTAAACAAAGTTTTCCACTCTGACTGTCTTTGTAATGGGAATTGCAAGGACAACACCTCATAGTCAAATGTGTCTGAAAATATAAGGTTCCAGTCACTAAGTTTTTCTTCAAAACTTTGCTTTAAACTGTCCTCCGCGAAAATAAAAAAGCGTAGATGTTCTTGGTTGTGGTTGAAAATCAGAGCTGACTTTATCATTACTAGAGTCTCCTGCAAACGTTGCCCACATGCAACAACGGCAATATTTAAACAATACTGATGTAATCTATTAAAAAAAAATTAAATTTTTAAATATATGGTTCCTCGATAAACATACATAGTACATATATATGTATGCATTTGTTAATATTTGAATACCGTGAATCATTTTCGCGAATTAAGGTTCCAAGCGGCAAGTTGTTTTCAGTCTCATTTAAACGTTGATGAAGAAGATATACAATTAGCATCGTCGCACATACACTTAAAAACGTCATACGAAAATGCACCTGAAGGAATTCAAAAAGTGAATTAGTAAATTTATAAACATATTTATTAAGCAAAACCATATTTCTCAGCATAAGTCAAATTCGGCCATGTACAGAAAAAGGTGTGACGTTCTCTTGAATTGATTTAAAAATATTCGCATTTTGCTTCTGTTTCATTTTCACCCCGAATTGCATATATAATTGAAACATTTATAAAAAATTATAGGGTCCACTGCAACTAAAACTAATCGATAGAAAAGTATATTCAAAAGTTATCTGATGATTTGCGTAATCGAGAAATATTTTTAAAATCGATTATGTCTATATATATAAAAATCGATGTTTATCTATTTATTCAAGTTACATATATTAGTGGAACTGGCAACCGTTAGTTTGCTATCTCTTGTATGGGGTGGTGAGTTCAAAGTGTATAATTTGAGAGTAAATAACAAATGAGATAATTATTATTATTATTATATACAGTTTATTTACAGTGTATAAATTATAAATAAACTTAAAAAGCTATAGCAACAAAGGCCTTAAGCTATTATTTATGTTTAAATGTGTTGTGGATAATGTATGTACGTATATAAATATTATGATTAAGCTGTATTTACTTATGTTTTATTTATAATATTTTATGCAAGTTTGTTGATTTTAGGATCATGACGGGGAAAGAAATGAAGTTTTATGTTTATGAATTTATGACACTCTGAAAGGATGTGGCATACAACTAGAGATGAGCATTCGATTATTGCTACTTACGCGGACGATATGGCAGTTATTTTCAACTCTGCCTCTCTGAACGAAGCTGCGGAGAAATTGTCCAGCTACCTGGATAGATTCCACTCATGGGCCAGGCGCTGGAATATAGCCATAAACTCTGAGAAATCAGCTCACTGCACCTTCACATTAAGGCAAGGCATCTGTCCGGTTGTGACTTACAACACAAGCATCATTCCGCAAATGGAGCAAATCCGGTATCTCGGTTTGATCCTGGATAAGCGTCTTACCTGGCGTGCACACATTAAGGTAGTTACAGCGCGCTGCTATCAAAAGCTGAAGAAACTGGAGTGGCTCCTCCGCCCATGGAATAAGTTATCTTTAACTAATAAAAGGCTCATCTATCTGCAAGTAGTAGCACCTGCTTGGCGCTACGCCATAAAATTTGGGGCACTACTGCTGCCTACAACATCAGAAGAGTGCAGGCGTGTCAGAGCAAGGCTCTCAGAAGATTTACGGGCGCCCCTTGGTACGTCCGCAACACCTCGCTGCATAGGGATCTTGCCGTGCCAACTGTTATGGAGGTGATTAATTCTCACAGCTGCCGCTATCACTACAGACTTTTGTCGCACCCAAATCCTCTAGCTTTCTCCCTCACCCGTATCTCAACAAGGCGTAGACTGAAGAGGCTGGACATCCAGCAAGCCTTTCATAGGATGTGGCATGAAGGCCTTCTCAGCAAGCTGAAGAACCTACTTACCCCTCAGCTGTTCCAACTTGTCAGGAGCTTTTTAACGGGCAGAAGCTTTCGTGTTCTAATCGATGGTGAGAAATCGACAAGAAGACCAATCTGCGATGGTGTACCTCAAGGCAGCGTATTAGGCCCTATGCTGTATACGATTTATACAGCAGACATGCCTAAACCAAGTGTAGTCACAAGAGTGGATGAGGAAAACGCACTCATAGCAACGTACGCGGACGACACTGCAGTGCTAACCAGAAGTCCTAGTATAAAAGTTGGCACGGAGTCTTTGTAGCAATACGTGTGTTGCTTTGAGAAGTGGGCTCTAGACTGGAACATAGGCATCAATGCAAGCTAATGTGCCTGTGTTACGTATGCCACACGGCCATTGTCTTACACTGGCATATGGTCGCTAGGCGCTACTCTGAAGCACCAGCCTGCGCATAAATACCCTCATACTGGACAGGAGACAGGACAGAGAAGACTCAAAACGTGTCACCTACAGGATCTTCCTACGAGGGTCTTTTCATAAGTTTCTTATGTCAAAAAAAATAATAATGTAGTGATGTATTCAATAGGGAGTTGAATTAAATAAAAGGAAAAAAAAGGGAATTGACCTGCACCCAGGAAGGTGATTTATGTCGAATGTTAGGAATTGGAGATGTAGGGTGCTTAAGTTGTGTATTTAGGTTTACGGCATTTAAAAGTGCGGAGTGAACTTTGGGGTTTGTTTTTTTTTGCGTGACATATATTTTTAATGGGGTTAGCTAATGACGATGTTTTGGAGAAAAGGATGGGTTTGATGAGCATGGCTTTTATGTGGTTGAATCTATGTTCTATGTTGATGGGCGTAGTTTTAAAAGCGCCAAGGGCCATACTTATAGCTGAGTGGTAAACGGACTTAATGCTATTGGTTTGGGAGACTGGTGCGTTTCCGTAGAGATAAATGTCAAAATCTATTTTCGTCATTATAACGAGTTTAACGACTGTTAAAACTGAGATAGGGTTACAGTTGTATTTGCTATTAAAGAGGCATTTGATGATATTGAGCTTCTTTGATAGAGAGGATATAAGGTGATTTATATGATCTGTCCACTTATATTGCTTATTAAATACTATACCGAGGATTTTTAGGGAGTTCACATCGGGGATAGTGGCAAAAGTGGTGGTAATGGAGGATTGACAACGTTTCTTTCTGCTAATGTGGATGTGCTTGCATTTTGGTATGGAAAGTTTAGGACCAGAATAGTCGCACCATTTGAGTATGTCGTATAACTGGATCTAAGGAGACAGAGCTGAGTTTGTTAAGGTTTCTAATGATGTGGTAGTCGTCTGCGTAGGCAAAGAAGTCAAAGTTTTTGTGTATTTGGATAGTTTTATTGAGTTTATTGAAGGCTATTAGAACCTCGTCGATTTCCGTTATAAAGGGGCTGTACTGTAGAAAGATGGCCATTGACATGTACTGTAATTTTTCGATTGGAAATGAAGCATAAAACATAGTTTATGATTTTAGGTCCTACTTTCCAAAGTTTTAATTCGTCAATAATAGAATGAATTCCTATTTTATCAAACGCCTTAGAAAAGTCTAAGGAGACAATAGATGTGTGATTATTAGTGAAGAGGGAAGAAGGTACCAGATAATCTACCGAGAGAAGAGTGTCTGATATCGACTTTCCCTTTCTAAAGCCGCTTTGTCAAGTGTAAATAGATTTGTTGTACGAGACGAACCACCACATTCTGTTAGCGACTATTTTGTTTAAGGTTTTAGCTAGGCAAAAGTTAAGTGGGATAGGTCGGTATGAATTAATGTTTGTTTTGTTGGAATCTGGTTTGTTTCCAGGAATAATTTTACTGAGTTTGTGATTTTGAAGTTTTTTTTAGCATGGGGTAAGATATACGATCGAGTCCGGGGGTTTTACCTTTTAACTTTGAGAGTGCACCAACAAGTTCTATGGAAGTAATAGGGGAGTCGATTTGAATTGCTGATGATGAAAGTCCGGATCTTAGACCATATTTTAGATGTAGGAGTGTGAGGATTGATTTCTGTTATAAAAGAGTCTAAGGAGCGTAATGCGATTTTTATTTCCCGTTTAAGCAAAGCGTTACCTTTTTTATATTTTAAGATGTTATATGTTACGTTTAAGAAGGGACCATTGTGTGCTCTTTTGTTCCTTGAGATTTTGAAGGTGAGAGTTTCACCCTGGTAATCTAATGATGTCCAAGTCAGCGCACACCCAGCAGGCCGACTTGAGAAAGTGATGTATCAATTATTAAGACATTTAGTCGATATCGAGGATATTTAGTAGAGCAGCAGTATTTTTTGTTTCGAAAGAGGTATTTCTTTAGAGTTTTTTAGAGTTGCTTAATATTTTAAGTTTTGTATCGTTTATGGATTTAACTGAAAATTTGCGAGAGGGGTTGGTGGGAGGTTTTTTGGAAATATTTGTGAGGGGGAGGAGTAGAGGTGGAGAGAAGGATTGCGTCAGAAAGTGTTGATGGGTTGTTGGTAGTTGGTTGGAAGGGAGCCTGAGGTTATGTTCTCAGGTTTGGTAGTGAGCTGAGTCGATCGCAGCGTTTCTGAGTAGCGCGAACCCGTCGGCCCGCCCCTGCACCGAACTACCAGCCACAGCACATATACGAACCACTCCCTAACATCTCATATTACAGTTCCCGTTCCCAACCCCTTTCAAATTCCCATAACGCATCACCAACATATCCAATTAATATCCTACAACCACAATCAAACAACTTCTCCTCCTCGAACAGCCGCAGAGCAACAACTCCGCATATTATATCAGTGGTCGATATCCGCTTCGATCGAATATTGGTACGTCGACTCCCTGTGAGCCTTCGGAAGAGTCACTTTAGAATTTGTTATAAACTTATTGTTGCTTCAAAGAGAACTAAAAATTGAAATTGGACAAACGCAGTTTGTTGAGTACGTATCAAATTATAACAACAACGATTTGTTTAAAAGTTTCAAGCGTACGCTTCAAAAATATTATCAAATGTTCCCTAAAAAGGGAAATTTACTCAATTTGACTTGTGTTGACGCGTTAATCTGAATGAGCACGTCGGGTTCCAACAGGCATTGTGAAGTGCCCATTTTCGCACTGGCATTCTCTTTCTTTCTCTGCTTTAAGCAATTGCACAGTGGAATTTGCGTTCGAAAAGCTTCGACGACCTAACTGTTGATTCCAGTGTGCAATCGCTTATGCTAGTGAGTACATTTTCTAGTCTGTTAACTTTCTTTCGACCTGTGGATGCAGAGCAGAGAATATGTAAGTAGCGGCTAAGTTTATAACTTACAAAAAATATATATGTACAAAGATTTATTATAAATGAAATATTTCAGTTTAAATTGTTAATAAAATAAAATTCTTGCCAACTTGGAATCGGCTCTGCCTCAAAAAAAAAGGAGCTGCTTGCGAACGCAGCAACAATGTATCTGTGGGGGTGTTTTTTCTTTTGAACAAACGTTTGACAAAAATCAAAATTATTTAATATTTCATCAAATTTGACAGCGATTTGAAGCGTCTGTTGCGCCATTTTCTCATTCCCGTTAAATTTGAATCTGTGAACGGACGTGTGCGGATAATTTGTGTCGATAAGATAAATAAAGTAATAACAAATAAAAAAATTGAAATTTGACAAACGCAGTTTGTTGAGTATATGGGCTACCCGTCAAATTACAACAACATCGATTTGTTCAAATATTTGAAGCGTATATTTAGCCCTTAAGCTGACCCGCCACGGTCCTTCTTTGAAGTTCAAGTAGTTGATAGTGTTAGTGAAATATAAATGTGTGTGTCACGTATGCTGCTTGAAACTATATCGGAATCGATTACATATTTCCAATTCCAAACATTCCACTTTGACTTGTTCTTGACCACTGCCCCAGCTGCTTTTTGTTTCGCTATCTCATTTACACCTGCACAAGTAAAGTATATATGAAAGAGAGGAATATACAAAACTGTTAATTTTTCTGAAATGTTTGCAAATTACATACTTGAGCGCGTGGGTGAAATAATTGTGAAATGCCGTCGGCTAGTAAAAAATGAATGTGCTGGGGACAAGCTATAGACGCCAATTGAATTGACGGAGGGATTCGGAGAAGTGTTAAGGGGTGGAAAATTGCTTTGAATCGTTATCATATTATTTCAATTCAATAATTTTTGTTTCATTTATTATTTAAGTGTTCTATTTAACATAAGTATGAGTATTATAAGTGTACATTTAATAAATTTTAAATAAATTTTCAATAATTAAATACATGTATAAATTTTGATCAGTCGCCGACTAACACTCATCGTGAGCAGACGTCAGTTGCTAAACAGTCGTGTTCCTATCAGTTTTGCTTTGATCTTCGTTCTCTTATTTCTTTCTTCTGTGTCCGCACACCAATAATAACTGTTTTTTACACGTGTCAAAAAGTTAGCCACTAACCAAAGGTTAGCTAAGCCTTATTTAGGTAATATGGGTGGTCCAGGGGCACCTAACCTGGGAAACAATAGGTTCAGCCTTCTGACCGATAGCCCCCCCTTTAAAAAAACGTAGACAGTCACAAAAGACACTCATTCAATTTCCTGACCTTCCAGTGACCAACTCTCCTAACCCCAAATATGTAATCGTCGCCGCCAAGGACAGTGAGAAAACCATATCTGAATATTCCTTTCTTTGCTGTGTACAAAGCTCTCAAGCTGATTAACAAACACATCACTTCCATCTCCAATCTTAAAGACTGCAATTTACTAATGCTAGTCAACTCCGAGGCCGACGCAACTAAATTCACCCAAGCAACCGAACTTGCAGGTGTATGCAAAATTGATTTCAAGCTTCATGAAACTTTAAATTCGGTTAAGGGCACAATTTATACACCTAACTTAATTAATATCCCTGAAGCTGAGATTATAGAAGAGCTCAGCTCACAAAAGGTAAGCTAAATTTATGAATTTATGAAGCAATCCGATGGTTCTTCAAAACCCAGCGGTGTTATGCTTTTGACATTCGACCTTTATAGTTTACCACAAAATATTCTTATTTTTCTGATATTGACTCCGACGAGTCAATGTCACATGAATTGAAATAATATTTTAATAAATTTTATTAAATACAAATTAACCCTTGAAGATATATAATTCTGTCCTTTGCTTCATATGGTAATTAAAGTTATTCAATGCAATTTAAAAGGTTACATAAATAATTACGACGAGCTAAGCATTTTAATAAATAATTGCAGCCCAGATATTATATGTCTTCAGGAAACACACTTAACCTACAATGCTAAAAACATAATTTGCCCAAAACAATATTTTGGGGACTTTAACAATCTACCAGTTAATTTATCTGCAAAGCAAGGGGTAGGGTTTCTTATCAGAAAGCGCCTGCCGCACACTTTACTTCCCACCATTCCCAACTCCAATATTTTGCATATGTCTATCCAATTAAACTTTAACCAAAAATTAACAATTGTTAACGGGTACATTCCACCAGATCAATCGTTTTTTTGTAACGATTTACTTTATATTTTAAATAATACGAGATCGCCATTGATGGTAATGGGTGATTTTAATGCATGGTAGTTTCTTAGGGCTCCAGTTGTACAAACGCCAGAGGAAAAAAAATCATGGAAGCAGTTGCTACATCTAATTCAGTGCTTCTAAACTATGGCTCTGCGACACATTTTTCCAACCAAAACCATTCACTCACGTTGGCCTGGCATTCATTTCCCCGTCGCTTTACCCTCTTGCAAATGGGAGGTCTTACCCGATCTACATAATAGCGACTATTATCCCATAGCTACGATTCTACTCCAACAGGCTAAACTTGAAAAAGCCATATTTTCTCCTAAGTACAAAACCGAGTTAGCTAATTAGGATTTGTTTAAATCCTTATGCGACCAACCCTTCGAAATCACTCATCCTTTGGACATTCAACTGCAGGTAGCCAAACTCACTAAAATGGTTAGATTTACAAATCTTAGTAAACTACGGAAGAGCCAACGCCTATTTCAAACGTGCCGTTAAAGAGTCCAAGCGGGAGAGCCTTAGTGCATTTACATCCAATATAACACCTCAGTCTGCAACAAAACAAATTTGGTCTGATATAAAAAATCCTGGGGGGTTCCCAGCCCTCAAATAAAATGCATTAAGTCTCAAAACTATTTGCTAACCGTCCCTTTTAATATTGTAAACGAATTCGCCAAAAAATGGTCCAATTACTCCGGGGATAACAACTTCGATAATGAATACACAAGGCAAAAGGCAGAACTTCTCAACTACGAGCATACTCCCAATAGCTTCAACCTATCAGCCAGATAACTTGAATATGATTTTACCAATCTAGAACACGAAGTCGCGCTATACAAGTCTAAAGGCAAAACACCTGGAAATGACCGCATATCCTACCCTATGCTTAAATACTTGCCGGCGTCTAGCAAGACCAGGCTTTTGGGAACGTACAATTGCATTTTTAACGAAGGTCGTTTCCCCATGTTTAGAAATCGGCGATTGTAGTGCCTATTGCTAAACCGAGCAAGCCGTTGTCCGATATTTCCAGCTTCCTTCCGATCTCTTTACTCCATGCCCCAGTAAAATTCTCGAGAAAATGATAGCTCGCAGGCTTTTGTGGTTTATTACCAAAAATAATTTCCTAAGTTCAAATCAGGTGGGATTTAAGCCCAAGCACAGAACGTTGGACTCCCTGCTGCACCTGCATCATTTCCTGTCGGACGCTCTTTCGAGTAAAAGTCATGTCACCCTTCTTGCGACTGATTTCGAAAGAGCGTTTGATCGCGTGGGCGTTCATACTGTTCTTCAACAACTCTTAACGTGGGGAGCGGGTATGAAGATCTTCAATATTGTGAAGACTCTTACGACCCGGCGCTCATTTCGAGTTAAGAGTAACAACGTGCTCTCCGACTACCATAATTTATATAATGGAATCCCGCAAGATTCGCCGTTATCCGTAGTTTAATTTATTATTGCATTTGATCATATTAATAAAATAATTTTGAAACATAGACATGTATGGCTTATAATTTACGCAGATGATGCCATAATTGTTAGCAAAATTAGGGACCTTATTAAGCTTAATACTATTTTAAATAATATATTGGATGATATTTATAACTGGGGACTGGGCTCTGGTGCAACCCTTTCCCCTATCAAATGTAAGTCTCTCCAATCTGCAAAAAAATCCGGTGAAACTATCCTAGTTTAAACTTTAATAATTTTAACATAGAGTGCGTCGAGGCCCTTAGGGTACTTGGTGTTTATTTTGACAAGAGAATGACCTTCAAAAAGCACTGTTTATATTTAAGAGGTTGTCTTGAAATTAATCTTAATGTAATAAAACTCCTTACCTCCAAGCATTCTTTAATCACTATAAGTAGTCTAATTAACGTTATAAGGGCCCTGGTACTCTCTAAAATAGAATATGCGCTTTCCATGTTCGGTTGTTGCGCAAAGGCACATATTAGGCTAATCACACAGCTGTCCGTCGCAGCATCAGCGCTTTCCCAACTTCACCAATGAAATGTATTTTGGCCGAAGTTGGTCTGCCGACCATTAATGACAAAGTCGCCGAAACGACAGCAAAACCAAACCAACTCTTTCAAAGCGATATTCGTAAGGCGGGCATCCAAAGGAAAAAATACAAGTGCCTCTCCACATTGTGGGGATGCGCCTTTCTCGCCAAGGAACTTTATATTCAGCCACCATCAGTTACGAAAAAGTCCACAAACCGACCATGGATTCTTCGTCTCTCCTCAATTAACACCTCGCTAACGGAGTTCCAAAAAAATGACATCAGCGGCGATGCTTTCCCCAAACTGTTTGCCCAAGAGTCGGCTAAATCCAAATACAAAACCCGTACCTGGCTGTCCAAGGACGGAACGAAAACCCAACACACCACGTGTGTGGATCAGGGAGGCCGGGTGGCTTCGAGATCCAAATAGCTGTTAGCTATGCAGAAGAAAGTAAAGGAAAATTCGTCATATGCACCGATATGTCGAAGCTGTTACCAATATTGGAAACTTAAATCCCACTATTGTCCAAATACGTGACGCGTTATCAAAAACTTCTTACAAACTGCACGTCTTTTGGAAACCTAGCCACAAAGGTATCATAGGTAACGAACTAGCCGTTGCTGCAGGAAAATCAATGTTTATTACCCGACCTTTACCGTCATTCCATCCACAGAAAAGGACATAAAAAAGTTATTATTTTTTTTCTAAATGTATTATAGTTCATTTCAATAAATAAATAAAAAATAAATAATTTTTGATGCGTAAATTTTGTGGCCACTTTTCCATCCACATTCTTTTATCTTCTTCAGTGTTTTTTTTTTCCAATTTCTTTTGTAAACACATAAACACACAGCCATAATTGCAATTAAAGGTTCGTCCGTCTTTGTTGTCATTTTCGCTCATATCTGCACACTTCAAAATTTACCGTGAATTGAACGATACAGTTGCAGTAAGGCTGCTTCAAGCACACACGTACACAACTGCTTGATACTACAATGAAGGACCGTACCGGGTTAGCTTTAAAAAGTGTAGGCCAATTAATAAACACGTCTGTTTCCTTTCACAGCACGACGCAGACTGACTTTATTTCTTTCGCCTTTTGTGCATTCACACATTTGACATTCACATTAAACTTAACATTAAGTAAACTAAATTTACGAACTAACTAATAACTAATACAACTTACATTACTACAGTTCGGCCGTCCTGACATTGAGGATCACCTGATCCTCCTTTTAGTTTTTCCTACTTCTTAGACAATAATGGTTTTTCGTCATTACAGATTCGTCTTTATACTTGTTCAAACTTTTTTGCTTTACAATATTTTCTCTATTTCCATTTTCCGGCCGTTGTCTTAAAATTACATCATTTGATGTTGTCCACTTCTTTCCCTTAACTTGTGCACTTTTATTAACTTTACTCGCAGTTTCGTTTCTTTGGGCCCATGGTTTCATATTCTCTACACTCCAAATTCCTTTGTAAGGAATTTGTGTTTGCTGAAACCCATCCACATCTCCCACAACGTAACGATCATTTGGCAAACTTTTAATAATTTTGTAGGGACCCTTAAACCTGGGTACGAGCTTTCTTGCTACACCAGTGTGCGAATCGAAGTTTTTAATTACCACATAGTCTCCCTTATCATTTTTTACTGCATTCTTTCTCTTCACATTTACAAATTTCTCATTCACCTTTTGCGCTTCTTTTTGTCTCTCTTGTGCTCGTTCTCTTATTTCGTCTATCGTTTTTTTCTCATTTCCGATCATTTTATCTAAAACATTTCCTTTTAAGCTATCCACAACTTTTCCTTTTTGCCGTACACCAAACATCATTATACTCGGATATTCATCTATCGTTCTATGCTTTGTATTGTTCATAGCGAATTCTACCTGTTCAACGACCTTTTCTCAATGTACATTCTTTTCGGGGTCTACCATTTTCGCTATCATCGGACCAAGACTCCTATTTAACCTCTCCACCTGTCCGTTTGATTGTGGCGAACCAGTTGCTATTTTTATGTGCTGAATATTATTCTCATTCAGGAATTCTATAAACTCGTTTGAAGTAAAACTGCTGCCCCTATCCGAAATTATGCATTTCGGTCTGCTATAAGATCTGAAATAATCTTTCAGAGCTGCAACAACTTCTTTTTTCGCTGTCGTTTTTGTAGGATATAACCTCACAAACTTAGAACCTGCATCTATAATTACTAATACGTGTTTCTTGGCACATTGCTTGCTGTTAATCGGTCCATAGTGGTGGATGTGTATCACTTCAAAGGGGTTCTCACTTTTTAGTATACTGTGTATGAAACCTTCTTTTTTCCCACTTTTCGACGAGTAAGCAATACACTGTAAACAATTTTTTATGTGATTTTCAATCTTAACTCTTCTATTCGGGAACCAATAACTACCGTTTATTACATCAAAAACTTTGTTAACCCCAACGTGTCCCATTTCATTATGATACTTGTACAAGACGTGACTTTCCATGGCTTCGGGTACGTAAAACAACAAAGAGTCCTTATTTATCTTTTTGTAGATTACACCGTTTCTTATTTCATAGAACTTGTCTTCCGTGCTCTGCAACAATTCCTTAATTTTTTTAATTTTTGCGTCCTGATTCTGGCAAATTATTAAATTCTTTTCAAAAGTATTCGTTTCTATCACACAAACTGTCCTACTTAATGCATCTACGTGGCCCATCCGCTTTCCATCTCTATGTTCGACGACATAGTCATAATTTTGCATTTCAAGTGCCCATCTTGCAATTCTTGGGTTTAATTCTTTTTTATTCAAAGTCATAGTCAGGGAATTACAGTCCGTAATTATTTTGAATCTTTTCCCATGTAAGTATATACGAGACCGTTTTAGAGCATAAATTATTGCCAAAGTTTCCAACTCATAGCTGTGGTACCTAGATTCCGCATCCGTAGTCCTTTTCGAAAAATAAAACACTGGGTGCCATTTACCATCTTTTTTTTTCTGCATCAAAACTGCACCAAAACCTAATGCACTCGCATCACAATGCAGCCCCGTTTCCGCTCTCGGGTCATACAAAGCTAGTACAGGCGATTCTATCAGTTTAAGTTTCAGCAACTCAAACGACTTTAACTCGTCAACCCCAAAAGAAAATTTTTTGTCCTTCTTCGTCAAATCATGTAGTGGTTTTGCTATCACCGAGAAATTCGGTATAAACCGCCTAAAATACGAGCATAGTCCCAAAAAACTTTGCACTGATTGAACTTTATTTGGCACTGAAAAATTTGTAACCGCTTCTATACCTGATTCGTCCGCCCCTATGCCCTTTTCGTCTATCGTGTACCCTAAATATTTTATACTGCGTTGTAAAAATTCGCACTTGTCTAACCTCAATTCTAGCTTGTTCTCAACTAGCCTTTTCAACACCTCTTTAAGTATCCTGAAATGTTCCTGCACCTCTTTCGTAGCAATCATTATATCATCTAAATATATAATAACTTTTCCTTCCTTAACCATGTCCGAAAAAACTTTATTTATAAACCTTTGAAACACTGAAGGAGAATTTTTAAGTCCAAACGGCATTCTAAGGAATTCAAATTGCCCTAGTGGCGTAATGAACGACCTATACTTTGTAGATTCTTCATCCATAAAAACATGGAAAAACCCATTTTTCAAAAACAATTTTGGGAACACCCTTTTGTTCACTAGTCCATCCAACAAATCATCTATAAGGGGAATAGGGTAATTATGTTTTGTAGTTACCTTATTTAAAAACACGATAATCAACGCACATTCTCATCTCACCTGTTTTTTTTTTTGACTAATACTATAGGGGACACAAACTCAGATTCGCTCACTCTTATGTATCTCTTTGCCAAATAATCGTCTAACGTTCTTTGAAGATCTACTTTTTCACCATAGGATAACCTACGTGGAGGACAGCTAAACCGTTTTACATTTTCTAACACAAGCTTTATTTCGCTACGAACACTCGGCTCGCTAGGACGTTCCGGCTTCAAGTAACATGTTTTAAAAATTTCATTACATTTTGACTTTTGTGACATTGTCAACTCATCTCTCACACTTATAGTATTGTCGTTCTCTTCACTCACATCAATTGCTAATATTTGTTTTTCAAAATTATAATTTTCGCAAACCAAATTCTTACATTGTCTTGTTTTGCTATCTAAATTTGTTAAAGCCTTTTTACAACTTTCATCTTGCCACACAATTTTAGCGCAACTTTTCTTTAAAAAATGACTACCTAATATTGCAGAGACACTCATAGACTCATTAGGAACAATTAACAACTCCAGTTTTATAAATATATTTAAAACTTTAATTAATGTAATTATTTTTCCACTGACGTTTAATTTACTTTTATTTAAACCATACAATTTAACATTTGTTGCTGACAATAACTTTGCACCAGCTGGAATATACGAACTCTTAATAAGGCTCACTGGGCTTCCTGAGTCTATGAGGCACTCTACGGAACACAACATATTAGGATAATGTAGTAACTTAATATCGAAATATCTTACATATTCAGGATTTGCTGGCATCTCGGGGGGTGTCTTCTTATTGAAACGGCATGCTGCAGCACGATGACCCATTTCTCCGCAAACAAAACAAGCTCCTTTCTCACGTTTTGGCTTTCTGCAGTCAGCGGCGAAGTGACCAAAACAATTACAGTTGTAGCATCGACCAGCCACATTACCTCTCGTTGCAGCATTCTTCATTGGCGCTGGACATTCAGGCACTAGCTGAACGTTGACGAATGCCGAAAGCAAGTCTTATCCGCAATTGCCGATCTGGAATCCCATGTACCACATAATCGATCACCTCGCTTTCTGATATCTTCATACCATTGGCCAGGACCACCTTGTCGTTAAAATACTGCGAAAACGATTCCTCAACACACCACTTGCGCGCCTCAAATCT
>JAWNKX010000441.1:0-21525 GCA_035041755.1 Cacoxenus indagator
GATGCAAGGTTTAGTGGACGAGTGACAAGAATGTTTTTGATGATCGTGCTTGGAGGCGTGAAGCGAGAAAATTAAAGAAAGTTCTCAAGGAGGCCAAGAGCGAATTTTTTAGCAACCTCCTTCGCAAGGCTGATCCGAGTGGCTTCAACCTTTGGAAGGCGACGCGTAACATTAGGAGGCAACCACTGAAGTACGTATCTATTCAGCGAACGGATGGCTAATGGTGCTCCTCAGACAAAGAGAAGGCTGATGCATTTGCAGACGAATTAGAGCCCTTTTATTTGTCCCCACCCGAAACTCATCGCCCATTCCGCACATTACTCCGGCCGAAATTCGCCTCCAATTTAAAACAATGATACGTTGTACGTACGCCTGGATACGTTGGTATTGATGGTAAGGTGGCAAAAGCCCTTCCTCATGAAGGTGTCCTCTTTCTTATCCTACTTTTGAACGCCATCATCCGTTTTCACGACTTTCCCTCGCAATGGAAGTGCGCAGTTGTTGCTATGGTACCAAAACCTGGTAAGTCGGAAAGTAATGTGAAGTCATATAGACCTATTAGCTTGCTGCCAACATTCGTGAAAGTTTTCGAAAGAATTTTCCTTGGAAGGTTGATGGTTGTCTTGGTTGGCAGTTGTGCTATTCCAAATCACCAGTTTGGGTTTAGACACGGGCATGGCACTATGGAAAAGGTTTATCGCATTGTTAATGCTATCCTGCAGGCTCTTGAAAGAAAAATGTACTGTTCGGCCGTGTTCCTTGATGTCCAGCAAGCCTTTGATCGTATGTGGCACGACGGTCTATATGGAAGATTAAATCTCTTCTCCCCGCGCAATTTCTTCCTCATCAGATCATATCTACTCAGCCGTATTTTTATGGTCGATGTCAAAGACAAGAGGTCTTCTATCCGTAACATTAGAGCTGGTGTTCCACAGGGCAGTGTGTTAGGTCCCGTCCTGTACACGCTGTTGGCTAGTGACATGCCAACTCCAACCGAAGAAAACACTCTAGCTGCCACTTACGCTGACGACACAGTATTTTTAGCTTGTGATACTTCGTGCGATGTAGCTGCTGCCACCTCCCAAATAACTCTTGACAAATTTGAATCTTGGTCCCGACGATGGAATACAGATATCTATTCCGCGAAATCGTAGCACTGTTGCTTTACGTTGCGTACTAATCGCTGCCCACCTGTAACGCTTTGCGGCATTCAAGTTCCTCAAAAACCTTCTGTCAAACACTTGGGCATGGTTTTGGATCGCCGATTGACGTAGTCTAAGCACATCAATGCTGTTACGGTCACATGCAAAAGTAAGCTGCAAAAACTTCGATGGCTCAATCGATGTGGTAGCTGTCTCAACCTGGCTGCCAAGGTTACGCTATATAAGGTTACCGTTATACCTTCCTACACCTATGGCATTCAGCATTGGGAACTAGCTGCAAAGAGTACGATAAATCGTGTTCCGGTTATGCAGAATAAAGCTCTCCTGTATATCACGGTTGCTCCTTGGTACATCAAGCGTGCTTTAATACACCGTGACCTTGACATCCTTACAGTTAATGAACAAATTAATCGCCATACCAGTGGTTATAATGATGCACTTTCTGTGCACATCAATCCTCTTGTTGTTGCCCTTAGAACAAACTACTTAACGAGAAGGCTGAAAAGGCTCCACCCTTTGGATCTACTACATAGAGTAATATAGTAATATAGTTATATATACATATGGTCTTATTTTAAACCTATATGTTATTTTGTTTATTAATCTTTTTTTTTTTTAATCCATCCTATCCCTTGTAAGCATTCTTTAATGTTTGATTGGAATTATTAAATTATTAAACTAAAAAAAAAAGTTTCACTTCTAGCATGCGCACTTAGTTGCACGCAAGATTTTTTTTTTAAATAACCGATTTCTTATATTTTTTAGACCTGCTAAATTTATACAAAACCACGGCGGACGTTTAGAATCGTCAGTAACGTGCACTTTAGGAACACATTTATTGACATAACCTATCATAGTCGTGTTAAAAAGCCGCACGGCAGGTTCAATATCAGAAGAAGAATCCAAAATTGTCCAATCCGTGGAGGCAAGCAATGAGTTAAGACGATTAACATTAGTATTTTTGAAAATAAATGCTTGTCTTGGCATATCACAAGGTGAATCAGATGGAGACAGAAGCTAATTAAGAGTTAGTGTCACCTCAAGAGTGGGGTGGTAGGTATCTTCTGGAATTGACAATGGAGAAGATCTCGAAAGTGAGGTATTTTGATTTCAGTTAGTACACGCTAGGTCTAGCAAACAATCTTTGATGTTGAATATGTGGTTTATTTTCTGGAGAGAGAGATTCAATAATAAATCAACGAACACGTTGAAGAAGGAAGAACGATATTGGAGTCACTAGAATAAATTAACAGTGGGAAGATTAAAATCACCCAGAATAAGCAAAGTATCAGAGTTGTTAATGAGGTTTAATAATTTTATAATTGGGGAATGAAATCATGAATAGTAAAGAGGAACCCGTTCTGATGAAAAGAGGAAAGAACAGAAATTAAGACTCCACCACCTAAGATGTTTACAAAATGTAGAGTAAAAATTATTGAAAATTTCAGAGTTGAGAACATCAGGGCGAAGCGAAGTCTCAACGAAACCAATAATGTCAGAACTGAAAGAAAAATTTTTGTTTTTTTTGCAATAGCACAGCTTCTATACCATATTTACATGCATCAGTATGTATTTCTGTGATTTAGGTTGTATTATTTAAACCTGGATTACTAATTAATGTTGCCTTTAATTGCTCGAAAGCTACATGCTGTAATTCTTTAAACTCGAATCTACGGTCTTTGCGCAAAATGTCGGACAAAGGCTAGGCGATACTGCGTGTCCTTCGATAAATTTTTAAAAATAAGATGTTTGGCCTAAAAACCGTTGGATAATCTTTTTATCTCGTGGTATCGGAAAGTTTTCAGCCGCTTGTGTTTTCTCCTTTCTTGGTCTTATTGTTCCGTTTTCTACTATATAGCCCAATAAATTTACTCTGTTCTGTAACAACAGACATTTTCCCTAATTTATCCGCAAGCCGTTTTTCATTCCAACTTCGAGTATTCTTTTAAGTTTTATCAACCCGTCGTTCACCCTTTTGCTTGAGATAATGCTGTCGTCTATATACATTGCATCATTTTTTTTGATTCAATTCCGCATTACCATCATAATGAACCTTGTAATTACCGCTGGTGAATTTTATATGTCGAAAGAACATATACATATTCATATTGTCCAGTTTATGTTACGAAAGAAGTGTATTTCTGTGACCATTTCGCTACTGGTACATGGAAGAAACCAGTTGTTAAGTCCAATGTTGGGAAAACTACTACACTCTGGAGTTTTTCAATAACACAATCCATTAATGGCATAGGGAAATTATCTCGAACTATCTTCTCATTTAGATTTCTGTAGTCGCAGTATAACCTTTTCCCTCCGTTTTTCTTATATACAAGCAATACGGGCGAAGCATATTTGGAAATGCTTGGTGTGATGATTCCCCCGTCTAACCACTTCTTCTTCAATTTTCTGATCCCCTACTATTATACGCCTTGGGTGTTGAAATATTGGTAATTCGTTCGTCAAAACTATTTTAATTTCAACTGGTTCATTACGATTCCTTTCTGGTTTATATTCTTTGATGAATGTCTGCACTTCATTTGCTTGATTTACGTGCAGATGTGACAAATCTAACTGAAAGCTCTCATCCTGTTCCAACACGCAATTTAACATACACATGTTTTTGAATTCGTTCAATAGCTCAGAGCAGGAACTTAAAGACGGTACCATCTTTTGTCACCTTCATGACTATGTTTTCATGTCTTCGTCTGGAACTACGTGGAATTCTACCTCCATTTCTATGTTTCAAGAAATTGCGTCTGCGCATAACACATATGTCGGCCCCTGTGTCGATAAGTCGCTTGAAAGTTACTGAACGGTATACTATGTTCTTCAGCTCCAGACCGGATGTAGTTAACTTACTCAGCGGTTTTGTTAACATTTCCTCGTCCTGCCCTATTCTCAGTAACCTATTAGCAACCTATTACGTATGGTGAAGCTTTTAATAGGTTTTGTTCTTTTTGGTATTCTCAAGGACTATTTAAAGCTGCATCATTAAAAAAGTTGTTTTGACAGCAGTCTGTAAAGTGCATGTGAGCAGTCTGATAAGTCAAATGGCTTTTTCAAATGCTTCGTCTTTATTGTGCGAAATTGGAAGCGAAGAAGGGGTCGATGTAAGTTTTTAAGATAATTATTATTTATAAAATGGTTTGTAACAAGTTTTATATATTTTTCAGTAAAAAATTGAGAGAACGCACAACGTTCGAGAAGTTGCACTACTGTATGGCGTTCTGCAAAGACAATCCAAAGTTGAAAAACAAATAATTCGCTTGCACAATCAAAGCTTGACCAATCTGCACACCAACGTGGTTCAACAACTGTCATCCCTTGGCATTTTCCGTGTGCAGACCAGCCCTCCCCATCCACGAGAGTAAATTCTGTCAAATCCCAGTACTGCAAAGCTGATCACTGCCAATAACCCATACTGCCAGAGTGACCACCGATGACAAAACACAACCCTTGTTTCATCGTTCCGCTCTAACATACATATTTTATCTTTCATATGCAAACAGATAAATAGCAGCTACCAGCAGATACGCTTGTGGTGTCACCGTTTTGTGCTTTTTCCACCGGACAACGTTCCATCGCCTTTGCCGTCGCCATTAGCATCGCCGTCGCCATCAGCCTCGCCGTTGCCCCCGCAGTCACCGGTGCCGTTGCCTTCCTCATCTCAGTTGCCGGTGCCTTCGCAGTCGTTTTTCCCGTCGTCATCGCCGTCGCCAAATTCCCAAGCGGTCGCTGGCCAAAGCAGAGAAAAGAACGCGAAGAGGTTGAAAAGCGGCGTATAGTGGCCGAAAACGATGAGAAGATATAGAAAAGCAGCGTATATAGGATGAAAATAGACGTGAAGAGCGCATTTTGTCCTCTCACTTGGCGTTACAACAGACGTTGGAAAGCGTGGCGAAGTCGTTCGCAAACCTTACAGAAATAATTATAAAAAATGTAAATAAATAAAACATAAATATTAATTAAAAAAACTTTCACAATTTTAATGGAGTGTCTCTATCTAGCCTCTTCTTATTACTGCAGCCTCCCTGTACAGATAATTCTGACAGGCCAGATTTTGCGTCTCCTCTTCTTCTTCGTCTTCCTCGACTTCATTTTTAATCGGCACACCAAGCTTCATGAAAATATTATGTAAAATGAAGCATGCGCCGATTATATGCAATACCCTATCGCGGCTATAGTGAAGCGTTCGGTGTTTTGATAGGTTTTGAAAACAGGCCTTCCGCCCATTAGCTACGTGTCACTCGATGCACAATAATTCGCCATCATGTGCATCCGTGCATCCAAGGTCCTCCAAATTGCTGAGTCGTGGCATGACCCCGGATATTTAAAGTTCATAGATGTGAACACGAGACGGTGATCACAAACCTAAAAAAAAGAAACATAAAAACCATGTAAATCAAATTTGGTTGTTCATACTTACTGCTTCCACGTTGATGATGTAATATCCATTCCTATTCATGAATAGGGAGAGGGGTTAATTGCATCTTTTGTGTTTGCTGCAATTACACCAATATGCGTGCAGTCCACCTCACAAACTGTGACATGTATCACAAACGCACTGTAAAATCTGCAAATCTTTTTTCTTTTTTTTTTTATTAAATTAAATTATAATATTTAACGCAGTAAACTGCATAACACATTTGTCGAATTTAAAGAATAATGACGTGATGCAAATCTTAAATGTAAAATGAGAATACTTCTTGTATTCTCGCGTTTTTCCACAACCGTTTGAGGAAACCTTGGCTTCATAAAGGGAAAATATGTAACTTGATGGCGGATCGAGGGACGAGATGCCTCACACCTCTTCCAATCCGCTCATATCGGCTTCTAGTGGTGACGCTGTTAACGTGGTATGGAGACCAAACAGATTTCTACAGTGTAGAGGAAGACTTTGCTGGAAGTACTGGGAACTAAAGATATGGGGTGAAATTCCCGGGAGGAGCTGGTCTTTAGGTTGACGCCCTAATATCAGTTTAAGCAACTAGTTATGATACATCAACAACAGCCTCGGATGAGAAACGAATTTCGATGTCGACCAACGCAAAGTTTAAAGGACTACGATCTGAAAATTTGTACCTGCAATATATATTGACTATGCTGCGGACGGGAAAAATGGCAGATACAGTAGATGAGTTAATGATATACCAAGTGAATGTTTGCGGAAGGCATGAAATTATATGTAAAGAAAGCGAAGAAGTAAGAAAGAAAGCTTATTCGATATTCTACAGGGGTTCGGAGTCCCAATGCCAAGGGGGAACGGGTTTTTACGTCGATAGTAGGAAGGAAGGGAAAAGACTAATGAACTTTCTTCCTATCAACAATCGATTATGCTACATAAGACTGAAGGGGAAATACCACAATATTTCCATTGTAAATGCATACGCACCGACCGATGAAAGTACTGACAATATTAAAGATACACTTTATGATGACCCCGAAGAGCTATTTAGAAAATTGTAAACATGACGTTTCCCTTTTAATTAGCGACTTTAATGCAAAGGTTGGAAAGGAGGAAAGCATAATCAAAGATGTTGCAGGAAAATGTTCGCTACATGATAACACAAATGACAATGGTATACGCCTACCCAACTTTGCAGCCTCACACGGTCTATTTATAAGTAGCACCAGCCATAGACATAAACGGATTCGTCTTCAGACATTAAGAATACCAGGCAGTAATGCGGCTAACCAAATTGAACATGTTTTTATAGCTAGGAGGCATACCACATTAGGTTTTTTTTTTTTTTTTTGTCTAAAATACGCCAACTAATATCGAAAGTAAATGACTGTAAAGGTTATAAAAAATTAAAATTTAATGTAGAAGACTTTAATAAAAATAATGCACTGATAATTAAATATGAAAACACAATAGAGAATAATATAAGAAGTGATATCAACCTTGCCGCAGAAAGCGTTTTGAATATTGATGACCACTGGAATAAAATAAAGGATGTAATCATAAATATCACAAAAGTTACGATCGGCGAGAAAAGACCAGTGACGAATGAGTGGAATGACCAAATCTGCAGAAAAGAAAATGAGATAAAACAAGAAGCAAGAAAGATATATACTGAGAGAGCCACTAGAGCAAACTATGATAAATACCACGAAAAGAAGAAAGAAGCTAAGAAACTTATAAGAAAGAAGAAAAAGATGATTACGAACCAACAAGTTGCGCAAATTGAGCAGGATTTTTCTGAGAATAATTGTAAGGCCATGTATTAGAATATAAAGAGGCAAACCAAAGCCTTGCAGCCAAGAACCAATATATGTAAGGGCAAAGATGGTTCGACAATTAGTGATAGAAGGAAAATAATGGACAGATGGAAAGAGCACTTCTCTGAGCTACTTAACAGATACACGGATGAATATATTGATGACGAGACACACCAAATATATACAGCTGAAACCTATGTCGAAGAACTAACCTTGGAAGTGGTGAGAGCAGCTAAAAAATGGTAAAAGCAGTGGCGAAGATGGAATACCTGCGGAATTACGGAAATGTGGTGGACAGGCTCTGAACAATGAAATGCATACTCTAATTACAAGTATATGGCGTACAAATAAAATACCTAATGAATGGTTAAACAGCGTAATAGTAACTATACACAAAAAAGGGCATAAGGCTGAATGCCAAAGCTATAGAGGTATATCCCCACTCAATACTGGCTATAAGGTATTTACCAACATAATATACCAAAGAATAAATGTCTACGCCGAAGAAATAATGGATGAGTACCAATGTGGTTTCAGAAGCGACAGATCAGCTGTCGACCAAGGTTTTGTGGTGAAGCAAATATTTGAGAAGTTTTATGAACACAATATAGGCCTTTTCTGCCTTTTTGTGGACTTCAAACAGGCTTTCGATAGTATAGATAGAAAACAAATAAAATTCTGTCTGCAAATACTTGGTATTCCATTGAAACTGGTAGAACTAGTTGTCTGCACTTTAGAAAACACGACCAGTAAAGTAGTTCAAGGCGAAGTATCTGAGTCTTTCAGAGTATTGTCCGGAGTGAAACAAGGAGATGTTCTACCTGCTCTAATATTTAATGTAATGCTTCATACAGTTATTAAGAAGGTACTTTTTTTTTTATTTCCCCTTGAAATGTACCTGTCAACACAATTTTGACTCTTATTACTACGTTTTCACAATGTATAGAGGGGTGACAGTTAAGCTTAATTGGCTACTTCATATAAGCGGAGATAAAATACAGGTGGCTTTAGAATAATGTTTGTTGTGATAATTATTGAGTAGTTCTAATGTTAAATATATACATATAAACGCCTGTTTATACTATTGCTACAATGATTTATGTTTTATTTTAGATTAGGTCGACAGGCCTTGGTTCTTTTCGTAGATCCCCATATTTGCGCTCCGTAAGTTCAAATAAGTTTGACGATTGTTTTATATATTAATAGTTTGTTGTTCAGTGAGACTTTCGATTTATTAAATACTTAAAACTATATTGCATACACAGCTTATCTTAATTGCTACTGTTATACTCCTATGTTTGCTTACTTGATATATTTACATACTACTATACTATACTTACATACTACTTTACATGATATGCTTATACTACAATTCGGCCGTCGTGACTATGAGGGTCTCCCAGCCCTCGCCGTCATGCTTCGTGTTATTCGTCTATTATCATTTATTTTTATTATTTTAACATTTTCTGTTTTCCTTGTTTGATCATTTGAATTGACATTCGGAACTTTGGGACAATTATTTTTTAGAACTATTTCTTTATTGTTATTGGATGAATTATTACTTGTATTATTATCTGGCTTTGCTTTGACTTGTAACCACAGTCTCATATTTTGAACGGCCCAAATACCTTGATATGGCCTTTGCGTCTGTTGAAAACCCTCAACATCTCCTACACAGTACCTATCGTTTTCAAGAACTTTTGATATACTATATGGACCTTTACATTTAGGTATCAACTTACTTGAAACACACGTGGTTGAGTCAAAGTTCGTTATCATAACTTAGTCGCCTTTTTGTATGTGTTCGGTCTTCGACGTTTTGAGTTCACGTAGGATTCATTATAACTTTGTGCTTTTTTCTGTACTTCTTGTGCCTTACTTCTTATGTCCTCTACATTTCTATCTTTACATTGTTGCTCTTTTTCTATTATTTTTTCCTTTAAGCTATCTATCACTTTGCCTTTTTGTCTAACTCCGAACAACATCACGCTAGGATGTTGATTAATGCTTCTGTGTACCATATTATTTGGAGCATACTCTACTTCTGCCAGAAACTTATTCCATTTCAGGTCTCCATTTATTCTTTCTACTTGTCCGTTTGCTTGCGGTTATCCTGTCGCTATTTTTATGTGATCAACATTGCTTTCTATTAAAAAGTATTCAAATTCGTTTGACGTAAAGAAACTTCCTCTGTCTGAAACGATATGGCTTCATCTAGTATATGCCCTGAAATAGTCTTTTAACGCAATCACAGCTTCTTTCGATTTCGTTGTCTTGGTTGGGTATAACCTTACGAATTTTGTGCAGGCATCTACAGTCACTAGGACGTGTTTTTTTTTTGGATCTTTACTATTAATTGGACCATAGTGGTCTATGTGAATTACTTCAAATGGCTTATTTTATTTTGGGATGGTATGGATAAAGCCTTCTCTTTTACCATTTTTAATCGAAAACGCAATGCACTTTAAACAGTTCCTTATGTGTTCGTCTGTTTTTGTTTCTTATATTCGGGAACCAATAACTTCTGCTTATTACTTCCGTTACTGTGTCTATGCCAAAATGGCCCATTTCGTCGTGATATTTGTAGAGAACATTCCCTTCCATAGAATCTTTCACATAAAACACTAAGTTATCCTTGACTTTTTTGTACACAACGCCATTTTGCATTTCGTAATGTTCATGTTCGGCTTTACCCAACATTTCTTTTATTTTGCATATTTTATCGTCTTTACTTTGGCAGATTACTAAATTGTCCTCGAATATGTGTGCTTCTATTATTAAGATGGTGTTACATCTACTCAAAGTGTCTACGTGTAGCATTCTTTTACCAGACCTGTGTTACAATTTATACTGATAGTTTTGTAATTCTAAAGCCGACCTGGCTATTTGTGGGTTATTCAGGGTTAAAGTCAGAGAATTACAATCTGTAACTATTTTGAACACTATGCCTTGTAAGTAAACTCCAAATCGTTTTAAAGTGTAAATTATAGCCAGTGTTTCTAATTCGAAGCTATGGTATCTGGATTCGATGTCAGTTGTTCTTTTGGAATAGTAGAATATTGGGTAAAGTATGCCGTCGCTTTTCTTTTGTAATAATATTGCCCCAAAACCTATTGAACTGGCGTCGCAATGTAATTCGGTTTGGTCTCTTGGGTCAAAGATTGCTAATATGCGTGACTGTAATAGTCTTTCTTTCAAAACATTAAAAGTTTTTATTTCAAGTTCACCGAACTCAAACTTTTTATCTTTTTTGTGAGATCGTATAGTGGTTTTGCTTTGATGTAAAAGTTCTTAATGAATCTACTAAAGTAGGAACACATACCTATGAAACTTTGGAAATGATGAGATTTACTAGGTACTGGAAATGTTCGTATCGCTTCTAAGCCGTCCTCATCGGCTTTTATGCTTTCTTTTGATATTGTGTACCCTAAATACTTCACCTCGTGTTGAAAAAATTCGAACTTGCTTCTAGTTTGTTATCAACTAGGTGCTTAAAAACTTCCTTTTGTATCTGTATGTGCTCGTCTTACTTCGTGTCACTATCATTATGTCGTCTAGGTATATCACTACTTTTCCGCTCCTAACCATATAATCGAACACTTTGTTTATGAACCGTTGGAATGTTGCCGTAACATTTTTTAAGCCAGAAGTCATTCTCAAAAATTCGAATTGTCATAGTGGAGTTACGAATCATGTATATTTCACTGAATCTTCGTGCATATGAACGTGATAAAACCCATTTTTCAAGTCTAACTTTGTGAAAATTTTTTTGTTTACTAATCTGTCTAAGAGATCACCAATTAAGGGTATAGGAAAGTTATCTTCTGTCGTCGCCTTATTTAATTGTCTGTAGTCTGCTCACATTCTTAGGTCACCTGTCTTCTTTTTTAACTAAAATGATTGGTGAAGAATATTCAGATTCACTTGGCCGTATGAAGCCTTTCGTCGAATTTTCGTCTATAATTTCTTGTAATTTCGATTTCTCCGCAATAACACAGTCGTCACGGTGGGAAATTAAAAACTTGTAATATTCATATTTCAATGTTATTTTCATGTTATTTTTGACGTTTGATTCGACAGGCCGTTGTGGTTTACATAGCATGAGACAAACGTTTCTTCAAAAGTTTTCTTTTGCTTTAAATTTAGTTGTTCCCCTAATTTGTATTCAACATTTTCTTGCTCATAGTCAATGCACAGTATCTGCATTTCAAAATTCTCATTTTCCTTCGACACACTATTGAATGTTTTTTTATACCCATTGTTAATTTTTTTACTTTTGTCACACTGTTCCTTATATTTTTTCTTATTTTGAAAAGCCAGACATTTTTTTTTTATTTTTTATTTTTTTTGTAACTTTAATTACATTCTTCCTTTTCAAGGACAGTAAGTAAATTTAAATTTGATTAAAATTAACCAGTAATCAATGAAATGAAATAATAAATAATATTAATTGAATAATTTTTCTCACTCACCGTTCATATGAAAAATATTTGACCTGATCTAGAATATATTACGAAACTTATCTTTTCTTTGTATAAAGTTTAGAAATATTAAAAATGTTATGCTTTATGTTACCTTCATATAACTAAGTATATAGGGACATTGAGTAGTTAAAGTAATGTAGTGTATGTTTGATATTTCGATAGCGTAATAATTTATGTGCATTTTCCACAAACTTGTATATGGAAGGTAACTTAGCATAGATTTCTTAGCCATTATGAGTATCCTGTATTTGTTTAGCCAAGACCATGATCATCAAAGAAACTTTGCGGTGTCTCATCCTCTTGTAGCAAGTCCTGTGAAGCGATCGCTTTGAGGACGTTCTTCTTTGATGTCTCCTGAATTTCGCCGCCAATAAGCAGCTCATCCAATATGAAGTAAGCCTTCTCGAAGTTGAATATGATATCCAATTCACATACACTGCCAAAGTACTTGTCGAGTAGCTCCACATAGCGATGAATGATCTCCAGAGTCAAAAGCTCATTGTCTTTCTTCTCTGTGTAATGAAAGATCTTAGTACACACAAAAATAAATGAATAAGTAATTAAATGCAATTAAAAACGTTTTCCCTAAAATACAATCAGAAAAACTTTAACAGGTCAGTTATGATCAGTTTTGTTTTGCTTTGTTTGAGAAAGTTTCTACCCAAAATTATAGGATATCCCATTGACTCATTGACAAAGACAATCAGTTCGATTTTAAAATTTTAATTGAAAATCTGAATATAAGCTGTAAAAAATCCGAGTACATTTAACTTTGTATTATTTGTTCCATAATAATCTTGAATTTTCTCTTTTTCTATATTAACTTTATTGGGAACGCACGACTGCTTTACGAAACTGATCGGACTGCCAGAGTCTATGAGACATTCTATAAATATTGATTCGTTATTCTTTGATAGCCCAACGCCAGCAACAAAGGGGCTTATGATATAACGAGGCTTTGCCGTCAAATAGTTAAAATCGAGCCGCCTCATACGTTGAAAGATGTACCTCAATGCCATCGCTGCCAGGAGTTCTCGCATACTAAGAGGTAGAAGAGGATGTGGCGAAGCTCACGCCACAACTTCTTGCACCAAAACACCCGATTAGCCACCTAAATGCGCACTTTGCGGCGAGGAGCACACTGCGAATTATAAAGGCTGCATTAAAAACAAGGAAGCGATTGCCAGGAGAGTCTCGGCAAGACGCCCTGCACCAAGTGCCTCTCAACACCATGAGATATTTGGCCACAATTCTGTGCCTAACAAGATTGTTGACGGGGTGTCGTACGCTGATGAATTTAAGAAATCGGTGTATCACCAACCGGCACAACAGAAACTCCTACGTGACCAGCAGAAGCTACGTCAGAAACAACAAAAATCAGTCCAACTACCTATTCAACCTCACTCCGAGCCACAATAGTTACCAAGCAAGACATCTCTACCTAAGAGTCGTAAAAAGTCTCATCAATTATCAAGTCAACGTCAAATCGCATTCCCTCACCCTGTTGGCAATAATGGATCGAATTGTCATCATTATCCCTCGCTCAGGTCGTCCAACTGTCGGTTGTGGTCTGCCGCCTGGACCGTCTCAACGAGAAATTTGATCGCCTGATTGAGATGCAGACCATGATGATGGAGATGCTCGCCGCCATATTGCCTAAAATATGAGCAGACCACACATAAACCTAGCCATATGCAACGGTGACGGCGTCCTTAATCACAGAAATGAGTTAGAAGTGTTCATGGCGGTCAACTTTATTGATTTCATGCTTCAAAATTCAGGGATATGAAATCTATTCTGTGTGCAACGATATCCATGATGCCTACACCTGGTACTCCGGAGAACCGTGTCACATCATATAGGCCCATAAGCCTTCTTAGAACTTTTTCCAAAATATTTTAAAGATTATTTTTGAGTAGATTGTTGGCAGTACGGTGTGTTTAAGAAGCCATTCCTGATCACCAATTTGGATTTAGATCACAACATGACACTCCCGAACAACTCCATCGAGTCGTTAATCACATACTTACTGCGTTCGAGATGAAACAGTATTCCTCTGCAGTCTTCCTAGATGTCAAACAAGCATTCGATAGGGTATGGATCGATGGACTTCTGCATAAATTAAAATTACTATTGCCTGGCAAACAGTTTTTACTAATACGTAGCTTTCTTCAACGATTCAACGATGAACCTTCTCTGTGGCGGTAAGAGACAAAATTTCCACCATCATACATATGAGAGCAGGGGTCTCGCAGGGGAGTGTCTTAGCTCCGGTCCTCTACTCCTTATATACGTCTGATATGCCTACAACTAGAGATGATCATTCGATTATTGCTACTTACGCGGACGATACGGCAGTTATATTCAACTCTGCCTCTCTGAACGAAGCTGCGGAGAAATTGTCCAGCTACCTGGATAGATTCCACTCATGGGCCAGGCGCTGGAATATAGCCATAAACTCTGAGAAGTCAGCTTACTGCACCTTCACATTAAGGCAAGGCGTCTGTCCGGTTGTGACTTACAACACAAGCATGATTCCGCAAATGGATCAAATCCGGTATCTCGGTCTGATCCTGTATAAGCGTCTTACCAGGCGTGCGCACATTAAGGTAGTTACAGCGCGCTGCTACCAAAGGCTCAAGAAACTGGAGTGGTTCCTCCGCCCATCGAATAAGTTACCTTTAACTAATAAAAGGCTTATCTATCTGCAAGTAGTGTCACCTGCTTGGCGCTACACCATACAAATTTGGGGCACTACTGCTGCCTACAACATCAGAAGAGTGCAGGCGTGTCAGAGCAAGGCTCTCAGAAGATTTACGGGCGCCCCTTGTTACGTCCGCAACAGCATGCTGCATAGGGATCTTGCCGTGCCAACTGTTATGGAGGTGATTAATTCTCACAACTGCCGCTATCACTACAGACTTTTATCGCACCCAAATCCCCTGGCGTCATCCCTCACCCGTATCTCAACAAGGCGTAGAGGCTACACCCGCATGATCTCCCCTTAAGAAGGATTCAGCCTTATATATCATTGCCTTTTCGGTGCAATTTGCATCGTTTTTAATTTAGTATAATCCTAATTTCTTTTCACGTCATTATTTTTTTTTTTTTTAATCAAACAAATGTGTTATGCAGTTTACTGCTCTAAATGTTATAATTTAATTATGAAAAACATAAATAAAAATAAAAATGTTATATATAAATAACTTACATATTCATTGTGTTCGCTTTGCTCTCTTTTTTTTTTGTATTGGGCGCAATCCCGCCCTAGGTGTCCAAAGCCTGAGCACCCAAAGCATGCTCCGTCTTGCCGTTTGGGTTTATGGCACTCTGCAGCTATGTGTCCCTTGCTGTTGCAATTGTAGCACTTAACATCTTTCTTCTCGACCTCTTGTCGTGGCTGTGCGTTTGCTGGTCGTTGTGACACTGGCAAAGAACAAAGTTCAATGTCACGGAAAGAACGTAAAAGTTCATCTTTAGTGTTGAAATGCTGTAGTTTTGCCTGATTGCGCAACATGACGTTAGGAATGCCCTTAATAACGTAATCAATAAAATCGTTCTTTTCTAATTTTAGGCCGCTGCATAGGATAATTTTTTTGTTGTAATATTTACTGAAGTTTTCGCCATTTATTATTTACTTTGATCGTCGTGTTCGTCGAGCATTTCTTGAACATTCTTGTCGTTCGTTAATTGTTTATATGTTGCCGCAACGTTGCCGTTCACCGCAATTCCTACTTCTTTTGTAGTGGTTACGTTGTTGGTTTCTCTTGGACATGACATTATCGCCTTTTTCGTTTTCTTTGCCACGATAGTTTTCATTACTTTGAGTGTGCTTGCGGTGTCGTTTGGTTTGTTGTCGTTTGTCGTTTGTTATTTTTATCCTTACTTTGGTCGCTACTTTGTTGGTTTCGTTTCTCGTAACTTTGGTCGCTGCTTAGTTCGTTTTGCTTTTCTTTACTTTGGTTGCTGTTTTGTTCATTTCGTCTCGAAGCTTCTGCACACCGTATGATGCTTGCCGACGCCACTGCGTTGCCGACGATTCCCGCTAGGTCGTCGCTTGCCGGCATCGTGTTGCTGATTGGTTTTGCAAGTACAACACCGGGTAATGAAATGTTTTCTTCAATCTCTGACGAGTTGTTGTGTTACCACCCCTCAATTCCATTGTCTTTATTAACGCCACACTCTGTTTTATTTACATTTTTTTATTTTTTTTTTCGTTTGCCGTTAATTATCAACATTTCGAAATTACAAAAAAAAAATTTTTTTGGCTTGTTTTCTTTATCCCACACAAAGAGTATTCATTCATATAGAGGTTACATTTCTCTCAAACGCTTTTTGAGCTTTTTTCAAATAAGTAGAAGCTATGCGAATTCTGCTATTTCTGCTATTAACATCGAAGTAGCAGCGCATTCTGCTATTGCAATTCCCACCACCCACTTGTATTGGTTTTGGTGGGTCTTTTAATGAATGACTTTTTAATTCGTACGATTTCGAACTAATTCATATAGAGATTACAATTCTCTCACGAGCTTGTTGTTCTTTTTTCAAATAATAAGAAGACATTGGCTTATGTTATTTGTCGGCAATTAACAGCGCAGGTCGCTGTTTAGCAACGTCATTCTAATAATTACTGAAAGCGAATTCTTGGCGCGAATTAGCATGAAAGGAATTTCTGTATATCACCTTTTGTTTAGTAACCAACCTATTTGTATTGATCAATCTTTAAATGGTGGACTGTATTTTATAAATTTCATTTACAGCTTTATCACGTCCTTTTGATATACGTAGTACTTCAACTGTTTGTTTTAGTGTTAGAAAAGAACGAGAACTGAATGTGCTTTAGAAATAAGTGTTAGAAACCTATAAACTAGTGTGATACACCTCCAACATCCCGGCCCGCCGTGAAAGTACCCATTTTCAAACGTCGCTGAATAGTGGACATAGTTTTACAACTGCTCGTCCGTAAGCTCCCTTCGCTGTCGTAACGGTCACCACACGCACAAGTCCGTCTGCGCCTGGGTGCACTGCCGAATCTCTGACAATTTACCATTGAGATGGTGGAAGATTGTCTTCCTTAATGATGACCGCATCGTTAATGTTGATGTTCTCAATTTTTTGCTTTTAGGACGTTGACGCAGTTGTGATATGTATTCCAGTGACCAGTTCTTCCAGAATTGTTGCACAAGACGCTGAAGATATTGCCAACGTGTGAGATAATTCTCCTTTGTATTCAATAAGTTTTCATCTGGAATTGTTGACATCGGTCGCATGATGAGGATGTGGGCTGGCGTGAGTGGATCTGTGTCACCCTCAAACTGGGTGCAGAGTGGTAGTGTGTTGATATATCCCTCAATTTGACAGAGGATGGTCGTAATCTCTTTGTAAGTAGATGAGGTGTTTGTTAGCACTCTGCGAAGGCTATACTTTATTGTCTTAACTCCTGCTTCCTAAATGCCGCCAAAGTGAGGTGCGTTGTGAGGTGAGAAGTGCCATTGTATTTACTGATCTGCTAGATGACTTGCATTAACATCTTGGGTCGGCGTTGATCTCAAAAAGTTGTATAAATCACGAAGGTTATAGCCGAAAAAGTTTGTCCCGTTGTCTGAGAATATATTCAATGGTCTTCCACGGCGTGCGACAAATCTTCGTAGCGTTGCGACAACTGCCGGAGTTGATAAATTAGTGACCACTTCAATATGAATTGCCTTTGTTACAAAGCAGATTGTACCATTACAGCATTTGTGTAACCGAGTTGTCCGACCTTGCCAGGGTTTGACTTGTGTCGGACCAGCATAATCAACGCCTGTATGGAGAAACTGATTCTAAAGGACGCTGTTGAATGTCGTCCATTTGTTGCTGATATGCCCTTCCTCGTTGGCGTATGCATGTTGTACATTTGTGTATGCATTGTTTGATCACGTAGTGTGTTGATGGTATCCAGTATTTGAGGCCGATCACACATTGTAGCTGTCTCCTGCCTGCCTGTAAATATTTCATGTGATAATGTCTGACGATGAGTACCGTTAGTGGATGCCTCTTGTCTTTAATGATCGGATGCTTTTGATCATAGTTTATTTTTGCGTTGATAAGTCTTAATCCAACTCGTAATGTACCCTTGCGGTCGATGAATGTTGAAAGTGATGCTAAGCTGTATTTTGTTGGTAGCTCCTTTGACGCTTCTATGTGCCGAATGTCTGCGGCACACGATTCATATTGTGTGATTTTTATGAACGTGTCGTGAGCGTGCTGTAATTCAGCTGTAGCTAAACGTCCTGATAATTTTGGTTGCTTGTGTTGAGTATTATTTTTATATCGTAATAGTACGTCGGAGAATTTATGGATAATGTTAACTTCATTGAATATAACTGCGTTTGTGTAGATCTCTTTGAGTTCTTCTAAATCAATGTGTCTTGGGATTGAAGGACATTCATTCGTTTCCGTTGTTCGTTGTTGTATACACTCTGGTCCATGCCACCATAATTCGTTATACATTAACTCTTTAGGCCATATGCCTCTATAAGCTAAGTCTGCGGGATTTTGCTGTGATTTTATATGATGCCAATGCTGTGCCGGTAGGCTGTTAATAATATATGATGTTCTATTTGAAATGAATGACTTCCATTTGCGAGGATTCTCGGCCAGGCCAGTACCACTGTAGAGTCTGTCCAGCCATAGCTCCTTACTGAAGGCAAACCAAGCGCTTTCGATACCTTTGTCATGAGTTTGGTCATTAGATGGGCAGCGCAGAGTTCAAGTCGGGGCAATGTTATTTGCTTCACTGTTGCCACCCGAGTCTTGGCCGCTACTAAAAGCACCCGGATGTGACAAAATTGACGGAAAACTTTTAAGGGAGCTACCACTTCAAGCAGTGGTATATATACGTAATATTTTCAACGCGATAATTAGATTAAATTACTTTCCTAAAGTATGAAAAGTAGCTGAAGTCATTGCAATTCCAAAACCTGGTAAAGACGTATATAATCCAGCATCATATAGACCAATTAGCTTACTTCCACTGCTGTCAAGAATATTCGAGAAGCTCCTGTGCCAGCGACTGTTACCTATTATAGAACGCAAACATATAATACCTGACCACCAATTTGGCTTTCGACGAAAACACTCGACCATACAACAAATCCATCGTGTGACTCATAAAATTTTAAACGATCTTGACAACAAAAAGTTCTGTATAGGAGTTTTTCTAGATGTAGAAAAGGCATTCGACAAAGTTTGGCACAAAGGACTAATCAGAAAATTGCGCAATATATTCCCGCATAACGTACTACAGATATTAGTACACTATATCACAGAAAGACATTTTTTCGTTAAGTACTCAGATGAATATTCCACATTAAGAAAAATCAAAACAGGCGTACCACAAGGAAGTGTACTAGGACCGTTATTATACACTATCTTTACAGCGGACATACCAACACCAAATGACGACGCTTCAATGATAGCCACATTTGCTGATGACACTATAATACTTAGCGCACATAGACAAGTAAACACAGCAACATCCAAACTTCAACAGCATCTGGATACTACCCTAAGGTGGTTTGAAAAGTGGAAAATAAAAGTAAATAATACCAAAACAGTACATGTTATATTTACAACTAAAACTAAATTCACACCACCTCGTATAACGATTGACGGAGCTGACGTAAAAACTGAAAATGTAGTCAAATACCTTGGTTTATATATTGACAACAAACTCAATTGGAAATAACATACACTTAAAAAACGGGATCAATTCAAGCTGAGTATAAATCAATAATGTTGGCTGATCAAATCAAAATTAACATTAGAAAACAAAATATTGATCTACAAAGCCATTTTAAGACCAATCTGAAAATCGCCACTATAACAAGTACACCATTCAGTGGTAGCGCCTTGATGGTGCGATTGAACTCAATATCATGACCTGGAGTTTTATTAGGTTTTAGACGTCGAATGACAGCCTTAACTTCATCGACCGTGAATGGCCTCACAGGTGGGTCCAGATGTGTGGGCGTGGACAGGAATCGTTCAGTTTCCGCTACCTCTTCTGGCTGTACAAGGTCTCGTGGCTGAAGTCGACGTTCTAAATGTGCGGCAAAAAAGTTGGCTTGCTCGGCATCAGAGTGGCACCAATCTTGCATTTAGTTTGAATGGTGCATTGAAGTGGAGCGGCTGGTGTTCCGCAGGGCATTTAGCTTCAGTAGCAGCGTCATAAATCTTACGGTTGAATAGCTCGATAGTGTCGTCAATGTGTTGTCCAGAGCTTAATCCAACTTCAGGAAAACAGTTATTGTTAAGTATGGTCCTGAAATTTTCCAAATTTGTGTCTTTACTTATGAGGCGCTCAACTTGCGGGAAACATCTGGCAGAGGTGTTAAAAGTGATTATTAAGGGAAGATGATCAGAGCTTAAGTCGGGGCGATGAGACACTTGTAGTTGGCAGTGCGGAATGTGTCTGTAAAGGCCGAAGTCCAGACATGATGGGTGCTGTGATTGTGCCGTTGGATATCTGGTTGGGGTGCCAGTAGCTAAGATGTTAATATATGCTGAAAGAGCCTGATCAACCAGGGCACGTCCTCTAGCATTAGGGCGGGCGGATCCCCACAGTTTAGGGTGAGCATTACAGTCTCCGCATAGTAGAAATTTTCTGTCCATAGAACCAATTGACTGTTGACTATATTTGTGGTTCAGACAGCACGAGGCCGGCAGTAAATCGCACCGATTTCGACGTTGCCCGCGACGGTGAAGACAATCGCTGAGGCAACTTGAAAGCAGCTGGTACGTTGAGAGGCAGTTACAAAGTGCTGAATGTCTCTTCTGATTAAAATTGCAGCGCCTCCTTTTCGACTAAGTGAATCTGGTGATTTTGCTGCGTAGGATAAGTAGCCGTATAACTTGGGGGATTCTGAGCCAATCAACCACGTTTCGGACAGTAAGATAATATGGATATCATGCAACTGTACGAAACACTCAAGTTCTCGCATCTTGTTGGATACGCTTCTGGCGCTCCAACACATTATCCTTATTGGGTGTGGAGTCATCTGGAATGACGAGCAGTGAGTAGCTCCAGAATCTGGGACTGCATACGGATCATCTGCTCCTGCATTGACACCAGACTTCTGATCGACTCGTTGAGAGAGTTGAAAGACACGAGAAGCGACCTGAGAAAGTCAGCAACGTTATTTAGCTGAGTGGTGAAGTCTGAAGATTGGTTATGTGGCTGCTGCTGTTTTTTATTCTGAGTCGCATTAGATCGGTTGCCTGCAGCCAATTCCGCGTATGTAGGTCCATTAGGTTGCACAAAAGTGGACCGATGCTGAGTAGAACGCTGGATTCTGGTTTGCACAGGAGAGGGATAATCTACAGGAGGACGCTTTAATTTAGGAGCATTACGCTGATTTTTTTAAATATATTTTAGATACGCAGGGCAGCCTTTATAGTTTGCATGGTGCTCCGGGTCGCAGTTAGCACACTTTGCGAGATCCGTTATCGGGCGTATGCAGTCAGCTGATTTGTGTTCATCGCCACAACTTACACAGGTCGGAGTTTGTCTGCAATAGCTGGCAGTGTGGCCAAAGTCTTGGCATCGACGGCACTGCTTCACATCCTGCTTTTTACTAGCCTTCTCAATTTTTACCCTTTGGCCAACTAGTTTA
>JAWNKX010000447.1:0-49871 GCA_035041755.1 Cacoxenus indagator
GCGCGAGGAGAGAGGTCGCACGAGTGCAGGCAAGAACGCGAAGCCGAGCAAAGTGGCAACACAGATGGAACGGCTCAACAAATGGGCGCTGGACGAACAGGATCATCCCAAATCTGGATGTTTGGCTGGACAGGAAGTATGGGGAGGTCAACTTTCACCTCACCCAGCTCCTCAGTGGACATGGATGCTTTAGGGCATATCTGTACCGCTTTAAGCACGCAACCGATCCGTACTGTCCCTCTTGCGAGGGCCGGGTGGTGGAAGACGCAGAGCATGTACTACTCAACTGCGACAGGTTCCAAGACGGTAGAAGACAAATGGAAACGACACTGGGGGTCACCCTAACAGATAGGAATCTAGTTGCCCTAATGGTGTCGAGCGAGCAATGCTGGAGGGCGGTGAGCAGCTACGCGGCATCGACAATGACAACGCTGAGGTCACTAGAGCGGTCCCGGCGTAATGAAGAAGCCGGTTAATAACCGGAGCCATACCCCGTGATGCAATGCCTCGCGGTGGTTCCGCGGGGTCATGGTTACATCTATTTCTCTCTTCCTGTTCTAAACAGAACTTTACTTCTTATGTCTTAACTCTCTAATCTGTCATCCTAATACTTTCTGTATACTATGCATATCTTATAATGAATTAAAAAAAAAAAAACAAAAACACACACACACACACCACACACACACACACCTGCGTGCAATTCCCTTCGCGGTTGAGGGCGGGGCTTAAAAGGTCCCATATGCCCAAGGAAACCGTACTCACAGACGAGTAGGCGCCGTCCAAAGTGCCCACCACTCTAGAGTGGCAACGTGGGAATACATCAAAAACCTGGCAGTAGGTCGAACTGTCATCTAGACCGAGACCGGTAAGGTCTAGATCATGGCATACCGGAACCACTATACGACTTGTCAGACATGGGCTGACGGAAATAGCATTCTGGAACCTGAGTACGTCGAAGTGACATTCTACGGAAACGGCTTTCAGGTTAATGCTATCACCGCCCCCGTCCCGTTAAAACCTTGGCAGGCCTCTTAGAACGCTCAAAGGTCGTCACCATTAAGTTGGCGGTACAGGCTCGGATGTCAGAATTCCCGTCTAGCACCGATCCGGCTCTGAACACACTACCCCATGAAGGTGTGTGTCAACCCTAGCATGGCCTCACTGCTTGCAAAGACAACCATGGGATCAAGATAGGTGACTGTACAACGACCAATGACAACGGCTAAGAGTGGGGACCCAAAAGAAATAATGAACATAAAAGAAAACCAAAAGGAGGAGGAGGGCGGCATAAATACCGCGCGTAATGCAGAGGATGCCTTCAAGGTGAGCTCTAAAACTGCGAGGTCACCAAGGCAGCCGGAACATACCGGAACAAGGAAAGTGAACGATGAAGCAAGAGCAAGTTCACCAACCAGCGCTCAGAAAGAAGAAAATAGCGCAAGCATCGAGCGTGATGCTCCAGGTCTACATTCCGCGCTTGAGGACATGAAGACACGCCTCGACGAACTTGTCGTAATTTTCAACGACAAGGAAAAGAGGCATATCAACCAAGCGATGAGGGATAAGGTAATGGCTATCTCTGCTCTCCAAAAGAGGGTAATGAAGCTGTGCGACACCCAAAAAAAGGTTACCAGTGCAGGAACACAGACGGAAGTGGTCACGGCGGCTGCCGCTTCAATTAGCAATGGCACGCCTAAAAGAGGAAGAGACCCCAAAGCAAAGCAGAGGAAAACACCACCCAAAAAGGTTAAAACGTCCTCTGGCCAGCTATCTACAGTAGAGGGTAAGGCGCTGGAGAAGTCAGAAAATAGTAGGCAAATGGACCCGGCAGCACCACGGGATGATCAAGCCGTGAGGGACCAGAACCAGTGGCAACAGGTTGGTCCAAAGATTAAAAAGAAACCTAAAGTGCCCCCTAGACGAGTAAGACCAGATGCTCTGATCATCCAGCAGACGGGGAATCTCTCGTACAGCGATATTCTCCAAATGGTAAAGAAGGACGAGAGCCTCAAGATTGTTGGGGAGAATGTAAGGAAGGTGCGTAAAACACGGAAAGGAGAAATTCTCCTAGAGCTCAACGGTGAGTGCAGGAGGGAGACGCAAGCTCTAAAAGACAAAATGAGCGAGGCCCTGGCCGAGCGAGCGACGGTTAGAGCAATCACCCAGGAAATCCAGGTAGAGCTCAGAGACCTGGATGATGTAACCACCGAAGGTGAGGTACTGGAGGCGGCACGGGAAATACTGAAGCAGCCGGAGCTTACAGCGTCCTGCATTCGCAAGCTGAAACCAGCGTTCGCGGGAACCCAAATGGCTATCCTCGCTCTACCAGCCCCATTGGCAAAGCAGCTGCTGACAATAGGCAAAATCCGGATTGGCTGGACGGTTTGCAGGGTCAAAGAGCGTGTTCAAATGAAGCGTTGCTTTAGATGTCTCGAATTCGGGCATATCGCTGGAGTTTGCCGGAGTAGCGTGGACAGGAGCACGTGGTGCTTTAAATGCGGAGAGGCCAACCACAAGGCAAACGATTGCACTTCATTGCCAAAGTGCTTTATATGCGCAGCAAAAGGCAAGGACGCAAACCACCAAGCAGGCAGCCGGGGTTGCCTACCTGTAGCTGAGAGGAGCGGACGTCTCAGGAAAAACCAAAATTAGATTCTTACAACTGAATCTAAACCACTGCGCGGATGCCAACGACCTACTAACCCAATCAGCGCACGAGCTCAAAATCGACGTTGCCATACTTAGCGAACCATACCGTGGCCATCCCTCCCCGGACTGGTGCGCTGACTCATCAAAAAAGGCAATGATTGGGTGTTACGGATCTACCAAAATGCGCTGCGGAACAACACTCGCGAAAAAAGGCTTTGTTCGGGCCAAGATAGGGGACCTATGGATCTACAGCTGCTATCTGCCCCCCAGCACCAGCTTGGAAGAATATGGAACAACGCTTGACGAACTTGTCGAGGATGCAAGATCCCATCACCCCACTGTCATCGCGGGCGACTTCAATGCATGGGCGATCGAGTGGGGCTGCCCCACCACAAACGCGAAAGGGCGCTGTCTACTGGATGCATTCGCCGTACTTGATATCGTCTTGGCAAACTCGGGGTCAGGACATACGTTCTCTCGACAGGGAGGCGGGTCCATCATAGACCTTACATTCATAAGTGCCTCGATAGCCAATTCCACATCTTGGTCCCTTAGCGAACACTATACTGGAAGCGACCACATGGCTATAGTATTCTCGATCCATGAAGGCGTAGAGGAAAGTACGCAGCGCCAGAGCCAATACCAAGCAGGATACAGGGAGGAGACTTTCAACCCCGACATCTTCCACGAGATGCTGAGCACAGAGAATACCGAGGAGCCGATGACTGCTGAGGACCTGATGACTCGGGTACAAGTCGCCTGCAACGCCAGCATGCAGCCCAGACGCAGATATAAGAGACACCACGAGGCAGCCTACTGGTGGAACGACGAAATAGCAGCGGCCCGTGAGAGATGCTTGCGAGCACGGCGACTACAGAAAAGAGCACGCGATCAGGAGAGGGCACTCGAGTTGCAGAGTTTACTCAAGCGTAGGCGGAAAGAGCTCAAAGTGGCGATTCGCGAAAGTAAGAGGCGTTGCTTTTTGGCCCTATGTGATGAGGCTGACCGCGATCCTTGGGGACGAGCATACCGGATCGTGGTAAAGAAAATAAAAGCCCCAAGACCAACAGCGCCTACCGATACAGTGGAAATGGCACATATAGTGGCGACCCTGTTTCCCCAACAGTCAGACGTCATTGAGAGGTACACCAGCACAGCACTGGAGGATAATAATGGCTTTTATCCAGTAAGCCAAGAAGAGATGTGCCATGCAGCCCGGAGGATAGCGAACTCGAAGTCACCAGGTCCCGATTTGGTGCCAAACTTCGCATTAAAGGCGGCTTTAACTCTGCTCCCGGACACTTTCAACAGAATGTACACGCAATGTCTGCGCGAAGGTGTCTTCCCGGCAAGGTGGAAAATACAACAACTAGTGTTGATTCCAAAAGCGGACAAGGATCCTAGAGAACCATCCTCGTATCGGCCCATCTGCCTCCTCGATTCCGCCGGAAAAATTCTCGAGAGAATAATATGCGACAGGATTGAGGCAGCAGTGCGGAGATCTGGTGGCCTGTCTTCTATGCAGTTCGGGTTCACTAGGAAGAAGAGCACTGTAGACGCTATCCAGGAGCTAACCAATACAGCTAAGGCGGCAATCGAAGGTACGCGATGGAAGGGGGGTACCAAGCAATACTGTCTTGTAGTGACCCTAGACATTAAAAATGCCTTTAACTCGGCGAGATGGGACAAGGTGTTGGAAGCTCTCGGTTCCTTTCGGGTCCCTAACTACCTTATTGATATCATAAGGAGCTACTTCAGCGAACGCATACTTCTCTACAACACAGACGAGGGCGTCACACAGTATAATGTAACCGGAGGCGTCCCACAGGGATCGGTCCTAGGACCCACTCTGTGGAACATTATGTACGATGGAGTGCTAAAACAAGCTTTGCCAAGTGATGTCAAGATTGTTGGATTTGCTGACGACATTGCCATTGTGGGAGTAGCCAAAACAATCAGCGAGGTGGAGCGATCGTGCAACGGTGCCATATCTGTGGTCTACGAGTGGCTACGGACGTCCGGGCTGCTGCTGGCCGAACACAAGACGGAAGCCGTGCTCATCAGCAGTCGGAAAAGAGTGGAACAGGCTCGGGTGCAAGTAGGCGAAACTGTCATCGTTTCAAAGAGGTCCATTAAATACCTCGGGGTGCTGGTGGATACGCGACTATGTTTTAAGGAGCACCTTGCGTATGCAAACCAAAAGGCTGCTGCGGCGTGCAGAGCCCTAAGCAGGATCATGGCCAACTCTCGTGGACCCCGGCAAGGACGACGGATGTTACTCCAAGGGGTAACTAAATCTATAATGTTATATGGAGCCCCAATCTGGGCTAAGGCTATGGCCATAAGGAGCTATCGCAGAGGACTCGACTCCACATACCGATTGGCGGCCCTAAGGGTATGCAGCGCCTTCCGTACGATTTCAGAAGATGCTGCTCTTGTCATTGCAGGGATGATACCGATTGACATTCTAGCGGAGGAGGCTTCGGAGATCCACGACGAGGTTCAGCAGACGGGCGCGAGGAGAGAGGACGCACGAGTGCAGGCAAGAACTCGAAGCCGAGCAAAGTGGCAACACAGATGGAACGGCTCAACAAATGGGCGGTGGACGAACAGGATCATCCCAAATCTGGATGTTTGGCTGGACAGGAAGTATGGGGAGGTCAACTTTCACCTCACCCAGCTCCTCAGTGGACATGGATGCTTTAGGGCATATCTGTACCGCTTTAAGCACGCAACCGATCCGTACTGTCCCTCTTGCGAGGGCCGGGTGGTGGAAGACGCAGAGCATGTACTACTCAACTGCGACAGGTTCCAAGACGGTAGAAGACAAATGGAAACGACACTGGGGGTCACCCTTACAGATAGGAATCTAGTTGCCCTAATGGTGTCGAGCGAGCAATGCTGGAGGGCGGTGAGCAGCTACGCGGCATCGACAATGACAACGCTGAGGTCACTAGAGCGGTCCCGGCGTAATGAAGAAGCCGGTTAATAACCGGAGCCATACCCCGTGATGCAATGCCTCGCGGTGGTTCCACGGGGTCATGGTTACATCTATTTCTCTCTTCCTGTTCTAAACAGAACTTTACTTCTTATGTCTTAACTCTCTAATATGTCTGTATACTATGCATATCTTATAATGAATTAAAAAAAAAAAAAAAAAAAAAACACACACACACACACACACACACACACCGCCGGAAAAATTCTCGAGAGAATAATATGCGACAGGATTGAGGCAGCAGTGCGGAGATCTGGTGGCCTGTCTTCTATGCAGTTCGGGTTCACTAGGAAGAAGAGCACTGTAGACGCTATCCAGGAGCTAACCAATACAGCTAAGGCGGCAATCGAAGGTACGCGATGGAAGGGGGGTACCAAGCAATACTGTCTTGTAGTGACCCTAGACATTAAAAATGCCTTTAACTCGGCGAGATGGGACAAGGTGTTGGAAGCTCTCGGGTCCTTTCGGGTCCCTAAATACCTTATCGATATCATAAGGAGCTACTTCAGCGAACGCATACTTCTCTACAACACAGACGAGGGCGTCACACAGTATAATGTAACCGGAGGCGTCCCACAGGGATCGGTCCTAGGACCCACTCTGTGGAACATTATGTACGATGGAGTGCTGAAACAAGCTTTGCCAAGTGATGTCAAGATTGTTGGATTTGCTGACGACATTGCCATTGTGGGAGTAGCCAAAACAATCAGCGAGGTGGAGCGATCGTGCAACGGTGCCATATCTGTGGTCTACGAGTGGCTACGGACGTCCGGGCTGCTGCTGGCCGAACACAAGACGGAAGCCGTGCTCATCAGCAGTCGGAAAAGAGTGGAACAGGCTCGGGTGCAAGTAGGCGAAACTGTCATCGTTTCAAAGAGGTCCATTAAATACCTCGGGGTGCTGGTGGATACGCGACTATGTTTTAAGGAGCACCTTGCGTATGCAAACCAAAAGGCTGCTGCGGCGTGCAGAGCCCTAAGCAGGATCATGGCCAACTCTCGTGGACCCCGGCAAGGACGACGGATGTTACTCCAAGGGGTAACTAAATCTATAATGTTATATGGAGCCCCAATCTGGGCTAAGGCTATGGCCATAAGGAGCTATCGCAGAGGACTCGACTCCACATACCGATTGGCGGCCCTAAGGGTATGCAGCGCCTTCCGTACGATTTCAGAAGATGCTGCTCTTGTCATTGCAGGGATGATACCGATTGACATTCTAGCGGAGGAGGCTTCGGAGATCCACGACGAGGTTCAGCAGACGGGCGCGAGGAGAGAGGACGCACGAGTGCAGGCAAGAACTCGAAGCCGAGCAAAGTGGCAACACAGATGGAACGGCTCAACAAATGGGCGGTGGACGAACAGGATCATCCCAAATCTGGATGTTTGGCTGGACAGGAAGTATGGGGAGGTCAACTTTCACCTCACCCAGCTCCTCAGTGGACATGGATGCTTTAGGGCATATCTGTACCGCTTTAAGCACGCAACCGATCCGTACTGTCCCTCTTGCGAGGGCCGGGTGGTGGAAGACGCAGAGCATGTACTACTCAACTGCGACAGGTTCCAAGACGGTAGAAGACAAATGGAAACGACATGATCGTAGGTCAGGCTAATGCACACTGCTGGAGGGCGGTGAGCAGCTACGCGGCATCGACAATGACAACGCTGAGGTCACTAGAGCGGTCCCGGCGTAATGAAGAAGCCGGTTAATAACCGGAGCCATACCCCGTGATGCAATGCCTCGCGGTGGTTCCACGGGGTCATGGTTACATCTATTTCTCTCTTCCTGTTCTAAACAGAACTTTACTTCTTATGTCTTAACTCTCTAATATGTCTGTATACTATGCATATCTTATAATGAATTAAAAAAAAAAACACACACACACACACACACACACACACACTCACACTCACACACATATGAGTGCATATGTGGCTTAAAAGGTCCCATATGCCCAAGGAAACCGTACTCACAGACGTAGTAAGCGACAGTCCAAAGAATGCACACACACACGCACACACTCACACACCTGCGTGCAATTCCCTTCGCGGTTGAGGGCGGGGCTTAAAAGGTCCCATATGCCCAAGGAGACCGTACTCACAGACGAGTAGGCGCAGTCCAAGTGCACCACTATACGGAACTCATCTAGACCGAGACCGGTAAGGTCTAGATCATGGCATACCGGAACCACTATACGACTTGTCAGACATGGGCTGACGGAAATAGCATTCTGGAACCTGAGTACGTCGAAGTGACATTCTACGGAAACGGCTTTCAGGTTAATGCTATCACCGCCCCCGTCCCGTTAAAACCTTGGCAGGCCTCTTAGAACGCTCAAAGGTCGTCACCATTAAGTTGGCGGTACAGGCTCGGATGTCAGAATTCCCGTCTAGCACCGATCCGGCTCTGAACACACTACCCCATGAAGGTGTGTGTCAACCCTAGCATGGCCTCACTGCTTGCAAAGACAACCATGGGATCAAGATAGGTGACTGTACAACGACCAATGACAACGGCTAAGAGTGGGGACCCAAAAGAAATAATGAACATAAAAGAAAACCAAAAGGAGGAGGAGGGCGGCATAAATACCGCGCGTAATGCAGAGGATGCCTTCAAGGTGAGCTCTAAAACTGCGAGGTCACCAAGGCAGCCGGAACATACCGGAACAAGGAAAGTGAACGATGAAGCAAGAGCAAGTTCACCAACCAGCGCTCAGAAAGAAGAAAATAGCGCAAGCATCGAGCGTGATGCTCCAGGTCTACATTCCGCGCTTGAGGACATGAAGACACGCCTCGACGAACTTGTCGTAATTTTCAACGACAAGGAAAAGAGGCATATCAACCAAGCGATGAGGGATAAGGTAATGGCTATCTCTGCTCTCCAAAAGAGGGTAATGAAGCTGTGCGACACCCAAAAAAAGGTTACCAGTGCAGGAACACAGACGGAAGTGGTCACGGCGGCTGCCGCTTCAATTAGCAATGGCACGCCTAAAAGAGGAAGAGACCCCAAAGCAAAGCAGAGGAAAACACCACCCAAAAAGGTTAAAACGTCCTCTGGCCAGCTATCTACAGTAGAGGGTAAGGCGCTGGAGAAGTCAGAAAATAGTAGGCAAATGGACCCGGCAGCACCACGGGATGATCAAGCCGTGAGGGACCAGAACCAGTGGCAACAGGTTGGTCCAAAGATTAAAAAGAAACCTAAAGTGCCCCCTAGACGAGTAAGACCAGATGCTCTGATCATCCAGCAGACGGGGAATCTCTCGTACAGCGATATTCTCCAAATGGTAAAGAAGGACGAGAGCCTCAAGATTGTTGGGGAGAATGTAAGGAAGGTGCGTAAAACACGGAAAGGAGAAATTCTCCTAGAGCTCAACGGTGAGTGCAGGAGGGAGACGCAAGCTCTAAAAGACAAAATGAGCGAGGCCCTGGCCGAGCGAGCGACGGTTAGAGCAATCACCCAGGAAATCCAGGTAGAGCTCAGAGACCTGGATGATGTAACCACCGAAGGTGAGGTACTGGAGGCGGCACGGGAAATACTGAAGCAGCCGGAGCTTACAGCGTCCTGCATTCGCAAGCTGAAACCAGCGTTCGCGGGAACCCAAATGGCTATCCTCGCTCTACCAGCCCCATTGGCAAAGCAGCTGCTGACAATAGGCAAAATCCGGATTGGCTGGACGGTTTGCAGGGTCAAAGAGCGTGTTCAAATGAAGCGTTGCTTTAGATGTCTCGAATTCGGGCATATCGCTGGAGTTTGCCGGAGTAGCGTGGACAGGAGCACGTGGTGCTTTAAATGCGGAGAGGCCAACCACAAGGCAAACGATTGCACTTCATTGCCAAAGTGCTTTATATGCGCAGCAAAAGGCAAGGACGCAAACCACCAAGCAGGCAGCCGGGGTTGCCTACCTGTAGCTGAGAGGAGCGGACGTCTCAGGAAAAACCAAAATTAGATTCTTACAACTGAATCTAAACCACTGCGCGGATGCCAACGACCTACTAACCCAATCAGCGCACGAGCTCAAAATCGACGTTGCCATACTTAGCGAACCATACCGTGGCCATCCCTCCCCGGACTGGTGCGCTGACTCATCAAAAAAGGCAATGATTGGGTGTTACGGATCTACCAAAATGCGCTGCGGAACAACACTCGCGAAAAAAGGCTTTGTTCGGGCCAAGATAGGGGACCTATGGATCTACAGCTGCTATCTGCCCCCCAGCACCAGCTTGGAAGAATATGGAGCAACGCTTGACGAACTTGTCGAGGATGCAAGATCCCATCACCCCACTGTCATCGCGGGCGACTTCAATGCATGGGCGATCGAGTGGGGCTGCCCCACCACAAACGCGAAAGGGCGCTGTCTACTGGATGCATTCGCCGTACTTGATATCGTCTTGGCAAACTCGGGGTCAGGACATACGTTCTCTCGACAGGGAGGCGGGTCCATCATAGACCTTACATTCATAAGTGCCTCGATAGCCAATTCCACATCTTGGTCCCTTAGCGAACACTATACTGGAAGCGACCACATGGCTATAGTATTCTCGATCCATGAAGGCGTAGAGGAAAGTACGCAGCGCCAGAGCCAATACCAAGCAGGATACAGGGAGGAGACTTTCAACCCCGACATCTTCCACGAGATGCTGAGCACAGAGAATACCGAGGAGCCGATGACTGCTGAGGACCTGATGACTCGGGTACAAGTCGCCTGCAACGCCAGCATGCAGCCCAGACGCAGATATAAGAGACACCACGAGGCAGCCTACTGGTGGAACGACGAAATAGCAGCGGCCCGTGAGAGATGCTTGCGAGCACGGCGACTACAGAAAAGAGCACGCGATCAGGAGAGGGCACTCGAGTTGCAGAGTTTACTCAAGCGTAGGCGGAAAGAGCTCAAAGTGGCGATTCGCGAAAGTAAGAGGCGTTGCTTTTTGGCCCTATGTGATGAGGCTGACCGCGATCCTTGGGGACGAGCATACCGGATCGTGGTAAAGAAAATAAAAGCCCCAAGACCAACAGCGCCTACCGATACAGTGGAAATGGCACATATAGTGGCGACCCTGTTTCCCCAACAGTCAGACGTCATTGAGAGGTACACCAGCACAGCACTGGAGGATAATAATGGCTTTTATCCAGTAAGCCAAGAAGAGATGTGCCATGCAGCCCGGAGGATAGCGAACTCGAAGTCACCAGGTCCCGATTTGGTGCCAAACTTCGCATTAAAGGCGGCTTTAACTCTGCTCCCGGACACTTTCAACAGAATGTACACGCAATGTCTGCGCGAAGGTGTCTTCCCGGCAAGGTGGAAAATACAACAACTAGTGTTGATTCCAAAAGCGGACAAGGATCCTAGAGAACCATCCTCGTATCGGCCCATCTGCCTCCTCGATTCCGCCGGAAAAATTCTCGAGAGAATAATATGCGACAGGATTGAGGCAGCAGTGCGGAGATCTGGTGGCCTGTCTTCTATGCAGTTCGGGTTCACTAGGAAGAAGAGCACTGTAGACGCTATCCAGGAGCTAACCAATACAGCTAAGGCGGCAATCGAAGGTACGCGATGGAAGGGGGGTACCAAGCAATACTGTCTTGTAGTGACCCTAGACATTAAAAATGCCTTTAACTCGGCGAGATGGGACAAGGTGTTGGAAGCTCTCGGGTCCTTTCGGGTCCCTAAATACCTTATCGATATCATAAGGAGCTACTTCAGCGAACGCATACTTCTCTACAACACAGACGAGGGCGTCACACAGTATAATGTAACCGGAGGCGTCCCACAGGGATCGGTCCTAGGACCCACTCTGTGGAACATTATGTACGATGGAGTGCTGAAACAAGCTTTGCCAAGTGATGTCAAGATTGTTGGATTTGCTGACGACATTGCCATTGTGGGAGTAGCCAAAACAATCAGCGAGGTGGAGCGATCGTGCAACGGTGCCATATCTGTGGTCTACGAGTGGCTACGGACGTCCGGGCTGCTGCTGGCCGAACACAAGACGGAAGCCGTGCTCATCAGCAGTCGGAAAAGAGTGGAACAGGCTCGGGTGCAAGTAGGCGAAACTGTCATCGTTTCAAAGAGGTCCATTAAATACCTCGGGGTGCTGGTGGATACGCGACTATGTTTTAAGGAGCACCTTGCGTATGCAAACCAAAAGGCTGCTGCGGCGTGCAGAGCCCTAAGCAGGATCATGGCCAACTCTCGTGGACCCCGGCAAGGACGACGGATGTTACTCCAAGGGGTAACTAAATCTATAATGTTATATGGAGCCCCAATCTGGGCTAAGGCTATGGCCATAAGGAGCTATCGCAGAGGACTCGACTCCACATACCGATTGGCGGCCCTAAGGGTATGCAGCGCCTTCCGTACGATTTCAGAAGATGCTGCTCTTGTCATTGCAGGGATGATACCGATTGACATTCTAGCGGAGGAGGCTTCGGAGATCCACGACGAGGTTCAGCAGAGTCTCTCTTATTTCCCCAATTCGCTGAGTTGTTCAATGCATATTGCTGCATACTGTCACCTTCCGTCATTCGTATATGAATCAATTTTTTGAATAGTGACACCTTCCTCACAGGTCCAGATGATTGATGGATTTCCTTTAGTGCTACCCAAGCTCCTAAGGCAGTGCGACACTATTTGATGTGGTTTATTTGGCTGTGTTTAACAGACAACGTTAAAACTGCCAACGCCTTCTCGTTAGCCGAAGTCCATGCAGCACTCGGTTCAACTTCATCTGCAGGTGGCTTAGGATTGTCTATTATTGTCCACAGCTCTTGATGGACCAACACGCTTCTCATTTGAACACACCACGTATTATAATTGGTCTCATCCAAATTTCTGTATTGTATAGCGCACTCAGAAAAGTGAATATTCTTTTTTTTAAATTTATTTTTATACTTTTACCCTGGACCTAGATTCTGGGCCCATAACCTGTTGAGGAACTATTTGACTTGCTAGGTAAGAAAGAATACAACGTACGTATTCTTCAAGCGCCAGAATAGAAGAGAAGCACTTTAATAAGTTCAATTCAGATTTTACATTAGAAGTAGTTAACATTAGTGCATTTAAAAATAGGTTCATATTATTACTTATGTTATTAACATTACATTTTACTTAATACATTTTAACAAAATCTTTTTAAACTCTGTAACCATGAGGGTCATCATGGCTCCAAGTTTCTCCATAGACCAATAGTTGGTGCACTCAGTTGTAGTCGTTTTTAGTGTTTAGTGTGTCCGTCAAATCAGGTTGCTCATTTCGCCTCTGGTTATGTTTGCATAACCTATACCGGTTTGATTGAAATGGTTTTCAGTTTGGTAATGAGCGTTATCAAAAGCTCCATTGCTGGGAGTAATGATGGCGGAAAAATCGTGAATCGTTTTTGATGGTGTTATAGCTGCGTTTGATTTGCCTGTATCACGTTTTTTTAACATAGCTTGGTAGACCCCATAGCCTTTATTGGAAGAGGTGTGCTTTTCATCATAATAAACACAACATGGGGAGCAATCTTTGGGCTTGATAGTTGATGAGTGATTAAGTTTACATTTGACGCAACAAAATGGTTTACGGCAGTGTCTCTTAGTGCGGCCAAATTCTTGGCAATGATGGCACTGCACTAGATCATCAAACTTACGTGGTGTTTCAATCTTCACAATAGCATTGCATAATATTTTCACAAGAAAAGCTTCTTTGTTGTTTGCAGATGGTTCCAGATCAGCGAAGAATATCGACATAAGTTGTCTGTTTGTTAGACTTTTCGCATTGGTTAAGTTACGAACAGCCTGCTCAAGCTTACCAAGATCGATTGAAATTCGCTTTAAACTTGTGGAGTATTGAATATTTTTAATCACGATCCGAAAACACGTTCTTCTCTAATCTGTTATGAGTAAAACTTACATTCAAGCTTTTCAAGGAAGTTTATATCTTTTCTATATGATTCACCATTTTTAGTCATAACTCGGATTTCACCGTTCCTGCCGGCTTTGTAGGAATAGTTTTCTTCACCGATTGCTTTCGCCAAGTCCGTAAAGAATTCCTAATTTGTTATGTTGGTCAAGAATATGGGTGATGGTTTTGGGGATGCCTTTACCTTAGTTGCAGGGGGTCCAGATTCGACGTTAGCCATACCTACGTCGTTATCACTTTCGTCACTTAATAGTGAGAACATATTCGAACTTAATGCGGCAGTGGCGGCGTTGTAAACATCTTTTTGTCTATTGGCTGCTGAACTCGAAGAGGGATCAGTAGGTTTGATGTAGTCTACGTCATTGTCGTCGCTGCGCTCTTCAGTGCAACCACCGTTATGAAGTGAAAATGTTGTTCTTAAAATCTTCTTAAAAACTTTTGGAGACTTGTTGTTTTTACGATTACTTATTAAAGGATCAGTTTGCCACCTACGCTTTTTCACAGCATCCGCAATGCTGACTCCTAACACTCCGCCTTCGCTCATGTTAGTTGAGCTTGGCGACGTGTTACCGATAGAGCAACGGATATAGCTGCGAACAATGAGAGAAATTTTGCTGTTGTTGTATTACCGATCGCGCACAAATATTTACGAGGAAGGAACAAAATGCACCGAACTAGTTGGCGACAGAATTGCAATTGATAAATCGAGTAGGTGGTCTTTTTTTTTCTTGACATATGTATAACGAATAACATTAATCGCAGTAACTTTATAACATATTTGTGTAATTAATATAATACTGACAAGTATAAATATAATAAAACTGTACTATGTTGTTGATAACGGATGCGCCGTTAAGGCATAGACTCAGAAGGCTACTATTACCTCCTTTTGGGGGAAATCGTGCGAGAGCACACTTTCACCTGCTTTAAAAAAATTGATCCCAATAAAAGAAATCATTTTCGATTTGAAAATGCCATGTCGATACACAAAAACAAGATACTGATTTCGATTTTTCAGAACAAAGATTCAAAGAATATACAAAACATTATCAATTGATTAGAACAAAGTTTTAAAATTTTGAATATACAGATTTTGGTCACTTTTATATTCACAATAATATTGCTTCAGATGACCATTATTACAGAATTATAAGGAAGTTTCACTTCAAAAATAAAAAAAAAACAACACTCGAAAAACGAAAAATCAAGAAAGAAAGAAAGAAAGTCAGCTGTGTTGCAGAAAAATAGCAAATTAGCATTTATGTATTTGCCAAAATCATTGAAAAGTGAAAACATATACATACATAATAAAAGAATCAATGACCAAAATGGAAGAACTACAGAGTACAATAGAAATACTGGAGCATACGTTAAAACAACGATAAAAGTACAAGAGGACGAACTACAGACCCACAAAAATGGAACACCAATACAGAAAATAATCGGAGACTTAGAAGAAAAGATAACACTAAAAGCACAACAATTCCAATTACAACACGATTCCATATAATTTCAATATAATATAATTTCTCGCATTCCAATCATTTCAACGGATAAAAGACATTTCAATTTATGAGGTTGCAATTCCCAATTCTGTTGGCGTTTGCAATCACCTTCAATAATGCTCAGGGCCCATGTTTAGAAGTAGCAGGTTTAGACTTTACCACAGATTGCTTCTCACATGGACAATTGTATTTAGCGAGTTCTAGAGTCGTCACACCAGACAACCTGTATATTTTCACAAACAATGGAACACCAAAAAATAAAGTATACCGAAATGTATTGATGAGCCCCTGCAACGCGTGGCCGGGTACGCTAGTAGACTAAAAAAAGAAAATATAAACAACACTACATACACTTATGAAGAGGGAAAATCGCCAGGAGAATTAAAAATAAGCAAACATTGGACCTTTTATAATAATTGTAAATTTGATGATGAAAGAGGAATTTTATATGAACCCTATAGGTGACCGTGGGGTAGAGTTATTTGTATTATTCCGGCTCACATATATATAGAATGCTCACTGATACGTACACAGAGTAGGCACAGAATTCTCATTTAAATTTTATACCCTTTTTGTTTACAGTATTAATATAACGCTTTGTCATTCACCATTCACTAGCACTGTTTTAAATTTTAATAAGAAAGTTCAAAAAATTGTTTATCTGACATTGGAAGAACTTTTATTGGAAAGGCAGGATTGCATGGACACAGAGAAATCACAAGAACAACATATGAAATATATATTCTATTGAAACTGAAGAACATCGGAATACACGCCTCGCCGATCAGCGAAACCGAAGCAGACAATCACGGCAACGCGCCATTGCCAGAAATAGGGATACTACTATACTCGCTAGCACAACACGTATGCAAGCAACTCACGCTTTGGAATTATCTTCGTTTCGTACAATTGCGTTCGATTATGATCCAGAAATTGCAATTATTATCGGAAATATCGATCAAGAATATTACATTCTTATTCTCATTGTCATGCACTTCAACTCAAAAAATAAACATCTGGAATGTGTTGCTCTTAGGAAAGGTGGTTTTACCTACATTAAATTTACCTCCAGAACTACTGAAATCTTTAATGTCAGGTGAAAGTCACGACTCCAAATTATTCTTTAACAAAATCAGAAAATTTAACTGTTGTTTCCAAATGACATCTTTCGATGCCAATATTATTAAGAACATGGATTCGCGGGACGCAATTTTCATTCTACTTCAAAATTCAAGGACACGTGTATCATAAGATTGGTTCTTTGATGTCAATGCCAGACGAGGGACCAAAGTTTCTGCATATATATTTTATGGGTGATGAAGAGGATTAGGTGCAAATACGCCGAGATTTAAACACGTTGCAGTTTTTCAACAACGAGCTATTGCTACTTTGGAATCTTTTTTAGCCGCACACAATCAACTTCTTCAATTATTTAAAAGCTTTTCTGAACAATTGATAACCGATAATTATATTATCAAAATAAGAGCAGACAAAGTTCCAGCGAATGAACATGAGCGTCGATTCAATGCCCCAACCGTAAATAAAGTGGCCATTGTTGTGGTTGGAAATAATTTTGAAAACCGCCACATTAGAATAATGCGTAGAAATAATAGTATACAAACCAATCAAGACACACATCGATCATATGATCCATTGCGGTATCCATTATTTTTTTTGGAAAGAGAGGATGGTTACCACACCAATACAAATTATTGAAAATTCTATCAATTCGAAAAACACATAAAATTTTTTTTTAGGTTCACGAATTTCTATGCTCTCCGAATAATGATTAAAAAAAATAAAAAAAGGCGTATTTTATATATATTTAACCAAACAAAATTGCGTGTTGAACAATATATTCATCTAAGGGATGTAATTTATAATAAATTTTATGGTCCGGTTAATCCAAACGAAATTGAAATATATGTATACCATCATCTCATACAGGTAGTCCACGGCATGTGCAGGAATACATCCAAGATGACATGACAGTTCGAGTTTATGACTTATTTATCACATTCACGTTAAAATCTAATAGATTTTATTGTAAAACTACATGTATTTCGTGAAACACGTTGTTGGATATATTCAATTGAATGGAAAAGCGTGGTGTACCACATGCACACCTTTTAATTTGGCTAATTAAAAAAATCCGTCCTGAACAAATCGATAAAGTCATATCCGCCCAAATACCAGATTCTGACGTTGATCCTGAATTATTCGAAATTGTAACGAAAAAATGATTCATGGGCCATGCGGTAAACTCAATTTAAATTCACCTTGCATGGACAATGGTAAGATGTTGAAATTGATAATCAATGGGTTGTTCCGTACTCTCCACTTTTATCAAAAGCATATAAAGCACATATTAATGTCGAATATTGCAAATCGGTACATTAAATACACTTGCAAATATGTGTCACATCAGCACACGAACTTAACGAAGTTACACGTTTTCAAATGGGTCGACACATAAGTAGCAATGAGGCAGTGTGATTTATTTTTTTTTTTTCCTTTATATTTAAGTTTTCTGTTATTATTAGAACAACTTAAATTAAATTGTATATACAAAAATTAACAAAACAACTTAAATAATAAGTGGGGAAATGATTTAATAATAATATTATACGGATCTAATAGGGAGATCGACAGGGTGCGATCTTCTCCGCCGTCTCGCCACCCTAACTCCTCCCATTCTGCGTCGTTTTAGAAGGCGCCTTTCTAGTTTATTTGGATGATTTTTTAAGCTCTCTATATATTTTTTGGCCTGACGATTTATCACATCGCCAATTTTCGGTATTTTTAACTCGTTTTCAAGGTCCGCCGTTCGCATGAACCAAGGGACACCAGTAAGCATTCGCAATGTCTTGGCTTGCAGTACTCTCACCTTCGTGATGGTTGACCTCGCCATATGCCATACACGTGCAAACCGTATCGCCAAGCAGGAGCAATTATGGTTTTGTAAATGTTCATCTTATTTCCCAAGGACAATTTATTCCTGCTAGTTAAAAGCCAATGCAATTTACCAATCCTCTGTCTTAAGGATTTCGTGATACTTGAAATATGCGTCTTGAAAGTTAGCCGCCTATCCAAATAAACACCCAGGTATTTGTAACCTGAATGGTGTTCCAGCAGCTGGTTTCCAATGAAAACTCCCGGACAGGAGTCCGGCCGTAAGGCGTACGTCACATTGGCACATTTGTTTTTGTTAATGCAAATGTTCCAACGTCGTGTCCAGTTTTCAAAAATATGCAGGTATTGCTGCAGTGAGTCCGTGGCTTCGTAAATGCACTTGTTTCTGACGAGGATGGCCATATCGTCTGCAAACATGGCAATGATCAGATCCAGAGGATCCTTCTGTGGTATTTCTGACCCAGTGGGCATTTCGTGCGTGAACAGGGTATAGAGTGTAGGCCCCAAAACGCTACACTGGGGGACACCTGCGCAAATCGCCTTGATGCTAGATTCCACACCATCCAGTACCAGAATGTCCTATTCTCAAAGTAGCTGCGCACGATTAACCATAGTTGAGGCGGCAAGAGATGCTTGAGCTTACTGAGCAGCCCGTCGTGCCAAACTCGGTCGAAAGCCTGCTTTATGTCAAGATACGCTGCCACCACGTACTCCTTAGCCTCAAATCCTTCGAGAATAAAGTTAACCACCCTATTCAGCTGCTCTGGAGTTCCGTGAGATTTACGAAAGCCAAATTGAAAGGAAGGAACTATTTGTTTTACCTTTTTTAAGTCCAGGATCCGTGTCAGCAAACAGCGTTCAAACAATTTTGCTACAGTGGTTAGCAGGCTAATTGGCCTGTAGGAATCTAAGGTGCAAGGGCTCTTACCGGCCTTATGAATTATGCAAATTCTCGCCTTTTTCCATTGTTTCGGCACATATCCCAATCTCAACACTGAGTTAAAAATGAGGACTAGAAATAGCACAGCTCTTAGCGGCATTGCCTTAAGTGTAAAGTTGTCCAGTCTATCTTCACCTGGAGCCTCTTTAGTGTTCAACCTTTTTAGTGTTAATATGTGCTGAAACTTCCTCGGCTGTAATGGAAGAAACTAGGAGGCATAATTGGCAGGCGCTTTCAAGTCCATATGAATCCATATGAATCTGGCGAACCCTGAGTTGTGAGCTGGTATCAAATGGCTGAAATCGAGCTTCCAATTCCTCAGCGAAAGCCTCGGCTCGCTCGCTTAAAGATCTAGCCCAGGATCCGTCAGCCTTCTTGATTGGAAATTTTGGGGTTACCTGTTGTTTATACCTTTTCGCCAACTTCCACAAGGAGTGCTTTGTTGGGTCCTAGGGGGAGACATTTGACAAAAACCTGTCAGTTTCTTCCTGTTTATGCAGCGTCATCAGGAGTGGAATCAAGATCAACCACAAGGGGCAGATGATCAGAGGAGAGTTGGTACTCAGTCCTGATAGACAACTCGTCCGAAAGCAGCCCATTATAAATGAAGAAATCAATAGCGCTGGGTGTATGTCTTTGGGCGAACAGGGAATGGGTCGCTTGAAAGTTACCCCAGAATCTGCTTTTGGCATTAAAGTCTCCACCTATAAGAAACATTCTTCCTAGATTGTTTAAAAATCTTCGAAGTTTACAGATGGCCAATTAAGATGCGGAGGTAGATATAATGCAGAGACTATTAACTCGCCCCTACTGGTTGAAATCTGGATGGTGACCATCTGTAATTTCGATGTTCTCATTGGCTCTTTTAAAGAATAGCAGATTTCTTGCTTAATAAGAACAGCCGCACCTCCTCTAGGCCTGTTGCTGGGATGGTCTGCCTTGTGAATGTTGTAGCCAGGTATAAAAATCTGGACTACAGTTTGCAGCCTTGTCTCAGTGATGAGCAACACATCAATATTATGGGCGGTAAGGAAATGCTTAAGCTCCTCAACATGACCAGAAATTCCATGAGCATTCCAAAATCCATGGCTGAGTGGACGGGGCATCATTTACGGGCATTCACGAAATTGAGGCATAATTGTTTGAGGAACTGATTGCTCTCCTTCAGTTCATTAAACATTAATGTAGATGTGTCAACTTTAGCTGTGAGGGCTGTTATTGCACCCTCTAACCTGCTAATGCTGTCAGGGGTCTGTGGCGATTGCTGTAGATGCACAGCTCTGTTGTTAACATTGCAAGATCTCTTCGGAGGATTAGTTAGATAGAACCAGCATGTAGTGTGTCTGCATATGAGGTGTCTCCCTTGACCATTACCGCCGGTACGTAACTCACTCTTCTCATAGAATCTTCCCTATTGCTGCCACGCGCCGAAATTGATATATTGGGTTTTAGGCTGTTTAATTTCTTCTTGAAAACTTGGCAGTCCTTACTCCAAGCTGTATGTTTCTCACCGCAATTTATGCAGCAAAGGTCCTCCACAGCCAAACATTGGGTGGTTATATGGTTATATGGTACAAATCAACTGTCGCAGGCAGTAATTTTTGGTGTGCCCAAATCCAAAGCATCTATAGCACTGAATGACAGTCAGGTTCTTTTTTGGAATTTCCACCAGGACACGTTGCCTGCCTATATGCTGAATTTTCAGAGCCTCCTTATTCTTAGACGCTTTGGCAAGGTTGATGAAGAAGAAGTTGTTTGGTACCATCTTTTCAGTGTCTGCTCCATTAACCTTAGTGATTAACTTGCGGGGGTTTTGATTAAACACACCGGTGACATTGTGGCCTTTGGTGTAAAAGGCTTCCTTGATAATATTGTGGGGGTGGTGCTAACCAGGTTGTGAACTACCCTACTACCCTCAAAGCTTTGTCCTCCTTAAGCTGGTATGTGTAGTGTTTAATGTTACGCTCTTTTAGGTAACGGACCAGAATACGATACGAATCAGAATCCTCAGTATAGACCCTTACAGTATCATTTCTCATAACTTTAAGTGAAAAACTGTTAGGTCCGGAGACCAGAGCCAGCTCCTGTTCCAAAAGGTGAGCATTGCTCACATTATCAATGTTGATAGGGGGTGGTTTTCTAGTCCTGCGAGTGGTTTCAGTATCAATTCCCTCAAGCAGAGAATCTGTGTCAAGGACCATTTTCTCGGCTTCGGCAAGTGTTTCAGTGGTCTCATCCTCATTCCCAGCGTCAGAACAGCTGGCACCGGGGCAGCGCCAGTCAAAAAATGACTCTGCAAATCAACGAACCAGCACATTTCAGGTAAGGCGCTTGAATGCGTCACTATATACTTGGAGACATTTGATGTTGTTGTTGTCGTATTTGATGTACAGTTGTCATGTAGCCATGAGGTATCATTAGGAACCCGCCGCAGATAGAACTCGGAGTCAGATAGAATAGAGTCATCTCTGTTAGAATTGCTAACACCCGAAACGTCGCAAAGATTCCGAATTTTTACCATTTTTAATGCATTTGCCGCAGCGCGGCGAACCGAATGGCGCTTAATTTTACCCGTTCTTATTTTAAATTTATTTTTAACTGAGGTTATAGCAAAATTAATTTCCTTATTTAATTTATTTTAAATCTTCACTTGACTTTTTTGACAAAAGATACAACGAAGAACAAGGCAGTGTGAAAAATTCTTTATTTTCCAATTCATGAACGAGAACCCACTGTTGCTCATTTAGCCATACATCTTGATAATGGTCTACACGCGTCGACCAATGCTTCTATGAAACCAATGCTGCTGACCGGCGAGTTAAGAGCTCAAAACAACATTGTCTGAATACTTCGAAACAACGAAACAGTTTTGGCCAATTTGCAAGAACGTTACGCTATGCTGAAGTTCCAAAGTATTTCACTTGGAATATATCAAAGAGAACATGGGACCCACGCAAAAGAGGTAAACCCGTGGCTAATTACAATGGAATTTTTTCAACTAATGATTCAGGCTGATTATATAACGTGTCCATCTGTCCATTATTTGCTTTCTATCACTAATTGTCGAACCATCTTTGTCATATATTGGTTCTTGGCTGGAAGGCTTTGCCTCTTTATATTCTGATACATGTCCTTAAAATTATTTTCAGAAAAATCCTTCTCAATTTGCGGAGCTTGTTGCTTTTCTTTGTTTTGTTTTTTTACATATAAATTTATTTATTTAATCACTATAATTTTAATCACAACACAAAGCCTAAAAATAATTTAGAAATCTTAAAGTAAGATACGTTATTTAAAAGTTTCTTTGGTGATGAGCTAAGATCCTTTTCTATGTTGCGTAGTCCTCCTAGGTTTATGGAGCAGAAAGGTCATTCCGACGTAGACGCGTAGTTCTGCTCATCTGCAAGAGTGAACGAGCTAGTGGGTTGGGATGTTGCGAGAGTTTCAGGTGATATTTCTGATGCAGTCGGACCAGCTCCGTTTTGGGATGTTTAGATCTCTGTGGATGTTCGCGTTTGACATGTACCAGGTAGCATCTGTTAGAGGGCGAAGTATCTTTGAATGTGCTCTTCGGATAACTTCGACATTACTTGGGCTTGCGTTCCTTCAAAACTGGGAACCGTATGTCCAGATTGGCTTTATTATTGTATTATACAGTAGAACCTTTAGATCGAGGCTTAACCAAAATCTTCGGTTTAATAGCCAATGAGGCATTTGGCTTTTAATTTCATACAGATTTTTTTGGCTTCTATATGCTTCCGCCAAGTGAGTCGTCTGTCCAAGTGAACTCCTAGGTAAGTGGCCTCCATTGAGTGCGGGACAGTAGTGTTATTAAAGATGATAGACGGATTGTCCATCCAGTCCGATACAAGTTGTAGGTGGTCGCTTAGTACTTTTGACGCTGTTTTAGGGCAGCGTGAGTGACAGGTGATTGCAGTGTCATCTGCAAAGGCTGTTGTCAGCTGGGTGCTTGTAGGTATGTCAGCGGTGAATAAGATGTATAACAGCTGACCGAGAACACTGCCTTGTGGAACGCCAGCATTTATGTGATACTCCTTTGTGGTAAAATATTTGCATCTCACCACAAACAGCCTTCTTGTGAGGTATGATTCCAGTAGTTTATGTGAGCTCTGTGGAAGCATTATTTTAATTTTTTAAATAAGGCCGTCATGCCATACACGATTAAAAGCTTGAGCAATGTCAATAAATATAGCTGAACCGTATTCTCGGTGTTCAAATGCAATTCTGATTTCCGTAGTGACTCAGTTTACTTGCTCGATTGTACTGTGTTTTGCTCTAAAACCGAATTGATGTGTGGGGATAATGTTACTCCTGTTAAAATATGGTGAGAGTTTCTTAATAATTTTTTTTTCAAATACATTCGACAACATTGGGAGCAAGCTTATCGGCCGGTATGAGGAGACCATCGATGTGTCGTTACCTACTTTCGGGATCAAGATTATTGTTGACTTCTTCCATGAAGCTGGAAACTAACCCACTCTAAACATGTTTGGTTGGAAGACGGATTTGAGGTGGTTAGCAAAGGTGAGGGCATTTTCCTCATCAGATCGCGCCCAGTTTCCATTTTGGTTCCGTATGGGACAATCAGCTACTATTGGAGAATTCATGAGGTCTTGTGCTTTCCAAATCGAATACTTAGTGCTCGCTGGTGAGAGGTTCTCAATATAGTGCCTTTGGATTTTTGGTGCTTCAATCTTTACAACATTTCTTAAACGTTTTTTTGCAGATTTGAATCTATCAAGTGATGCGGGGGAATAACTTGACTACCATTGACGTCTTACCCAGAGTTTTTTAGTGACGTTTAGTGAGTTGTCAATGTCTGATTCGGTGCCTAGTTATGGTCTCATACAAATGTGGGCGCTTACGTATTTTTTATACCTGAGCCAATCAGTTTTCCATGAAGTAAGCATAACGGAATGAGTACTTTTTGTGGAGTGCTCCAGTAGGTGGTATGTGACTGGTGAATGATCTGATAAAAGCTCGGCATGAGTTTCCATTGAAATCAAACTTGTTTTCCTTTGGAATTTGCAAGTCGAGAGCACCAGTGTGGGTGCTTGGCATTAAAGTCCCCTGCTGCAAGAAATGTATGCCCTAGGGTAACGAAGAAGTCCTTGAAGCATGATTCGGAATTCGAAAATATGGGTGGGCAGTAGACAGCTGTAAGCGTCATCTTTCCAGTTGAAGTTTCGATGACAATAGACGTAGCTTGCGTATAGTTCTTGGAGTATGATACTGACTGGTAATGTTTTAGCTGCTTTCTAATAAGTATACCCGTTCTGCCGTGTGATTTGCCCCCGGGGTGATTTGTGGAATAGAAGGAGTAGCCTGATATCTGATATCTGAATTTGTACCTGTTTGTAAGGTGCATTTCGGAAAGCAATAAAACATCAGTTTCTATTTCGAAGAGGTATTTTGTGAGCTCGAGCTTGTACTTCGATTCGCCATTTGCGTTCCAAGAGGTGATTTTGAGTGGGAACATTTTAATTACCAAGTTTTTCTATGATAAGTCTTTGCGTTTTAAGTATTTCCTGAAGCATGTTTTGCATCATTAAAGTACTTTGAGACATGATTTGTGTAAAACTAGTATTCATTTGTTCAAGAGATCTATATGGTGTAGGTGGATTTGTTGGTTCGTAAACATCGTTTCTTCATCCTCATAAGTTTCTTATCTTAATTCCTCTTTTCTTTGTATTTTCATAGTTTTCTATATTGGATCTCTCAGTATATATATATATATATATATATATATATATATATATATACAAACGTTCTAATGACATATGGAAATAAATAACAACGTAATGATAAAAATGGCTAACTGCACAATTTCAATAAATCACAACAAATTTTCAAATAAACTAGAAATTTTTAAGAATTCTTTGTAGTAAATTAAATTATAAATTAATTAATAATAAATCATTATATATTCACAAATAAATTGTCATTTAAAGATGTAGCGATTTCACAAATTAAAAATATAGAAGAAATAAAATAAAATTTCAAAATTAATACTGCAATATCAATCTTGTGAGCTATAATCGTTATTATAATATTGGCCATGTTAATAATAGCACGATTACTTAAGAATCGTTCAGAAATATTTGAAAACGGAAAATTAGAGTTGCATACAAAAAATGTGAAATTAGAAACAATAATAAAAAGGACAAAGTAGCACAAGCATAAGTAACGTTGGCGTGGGCTTCGCTTCCATCATTTATGTTTGCTCAACACAAAATAGAATAAGAACGGCACTTGAATGTATAACTTTTAATAATTTATCTTAAGATCGATGTCAAATGAAAAGCACTGGCTCTCTTAAGAGGTCTCGTTGTGTTTTATTTTCTTAACTCGCGTCGGCGCTGTGGTTTATACTTCAGTTGTAGATCAGTCAGGATTGAAGTTAGATTTTTTACCTCCAATATTAAAATCGCGCTAGTTAAGACCTGTTGGACCGACGCGACCATTGTTCTAAAGTGCTTTGCAGCACGTTCAAGTCGCTGGACGACTTTCGTTGCAAACCTCGTAGCCAAGATTCAGGACCTGACAAATGGATATCAGTGGTTTAAGGTCGACGCGAGATATATTATCTCGAGGGCTGTACCCACCTGAATTTAACATTAATCTCATTTGGATCCAAGGTCCAAGTTTTCTAAGGCATGCTGAGGTTGATTTAACCAATTCAGAGTGGTCTCCGGCCGAAGGAGTCTCTTCTCAGCGGAACCGTACATCCAGTTTAATTTCACCCCGGAAGTTGGGTTTCTTTTTTATGTTTAATGTCTTTTGTTAATAATTTTATCAAATTGCAACGAGTATTCGATTGTAACTTTCGGTGCTTTCCAAAACCGTTTGGTGATAATGTGCTGACGTTTCAATGGTCAACAACCTGCAACAGTCTTACACAAGACACTCGAGTTCTTATTGCCGACGATAATGCTGAAATCAGCGAATGGTGCCTGACACGTGTTAAGAAAATATACCCTGCAGAGGAAGGGCTTATTCTCGTTTTCACCATAAATATTAAATCAGGTATTCTGAAGCATAGCGTCTATAAGCTTTGCCCGATTCCTACAGATTAGAACTATATATTTAAGTAGTTCACTGGAAGAAGCTTCCAAGGCGGAGAGAATGTTTTCGTCTTTTTACCCGCATTATTTTATTTGGCATTATTTGGGTGCCACAGGCTGTAGTGCCGGAAACCGATTTGAGTGCATTTTGTGCACTATCTGTTGTTCTATTTTCATTACATAGAGTTTGAATTGTATAGCATAGTAAATAAATAATAATAATTAGCAAACGGTAAGGCCAACAGTATATTTCACTCGTATTTGGTATGTGCGATGTGAACATTTTTGCTGCGGCGGCTGTTGAGGAAGCCGCGGTTTGTCTAGAACACGGACAGTCACGAGAATAGACACATTCTCATGTGCATCAGACACATGGGAGCGCATCGAGTTTTTCAGCGTGAGTTGGACGAAGTGGTAAAATATATGTCTACATGTTAAAAGTTGATCCCAACGTATAAGGAATCTCGTGGCAAGCGGGCGTCAAAAGTCAGAACACCAATATACGTAAGGTTTTAGAGAAAATAAATTACACATTTAAGGAGTATCAATAATGTTAGCCCAGACTCCCGCATTGACTCCCGATAATTTACCATTTGGGCCATTTGGGAACAGATGACACTGGGTCCGGTTGACATAAGGTCACATTCTGTCAAGTGGTTCTGATAATCGTGAGCTTTTCTGAAACAGTTATTTTCTTTTTCCTGTTTTTTCTCGTCTCTGCTTTGTGCTGTGGTCGTGAATAACACAACTCAAGCTTAACTTGCATGCTGTGGACTAGTGCTGGCTGCTATGTAAAAGAAAAACAATAACAACCACAGCTCTATCATTCAGCAAAATGCCGTTATTAATCGCGGTGCAAAGAACAATAACAATGTTTTCAGTGTTACAAATACGGGCAAACCAACAATGAGTGCAGGAATAAATGACACTACTATCATATGCAGCAATACCAACAACACTCATAAACTTATTGAGCAAAATGCTACATCTCTACTCAGCCAAAACACCCACAATAATCAATTAACGAGCGCAAGCTCGAGCGTAACTGTTACAACCGGCAGCAACAAAAATAACACTCAGCACAACCAAGCTATTGGCTCTGTTATCGATCTAGACGTGCAGCTGTTCCTGATGAGGAAGCGAAAGACGACACAAGTGTCAACTGTTGGCAGTCCGACGACGTAATATCCCCGATGCCAACCATGCCAGCACCAAACACTTCAAAAACGGCATCGAATTGCACTGCATGGCATATTTAATCTGCCGTTACTCCTCAAAATGGTTGGTACCATCATCAACCTGACTAACGTGGAGCATAGAACGTCGGTAGGCGGCACCACCCGACAGTACGCCAAGGACAGCGAAAGATTTAGAGCTATCTCAAGGCTGTTCAATGTTCACCTACTAGCTCGCCCAAGATCGGCCATATAAAATAGTGACCAAGGGATTACATTACTCTACGCCTAAAAGTCAGATCAAACGCGCATTCAACGAGCTTGGTCACAGTGTCCTGCATATTTATCGTCCTCTAAACCTCTTTTTTGTTAACTTGACTTTGGCAAGTACCATTAAAGATTTGCACCTGATTAGGAGTCTTGCTGGTAAACGAGTTGTTATTGAGGAAGCACGTAAAAAAGACGATATATCACAGTGCCGCCGCTGCCACCAATTTGGTCATACAACTAACTATTGTCGTCAACCAGTGCCACCTGCGCAAACTGTGGTTTCGACCATTCAGCCAGCTATAAAGGCTGTGAAGCATACCAGTGGTATGTCACGAGGACAAAGGGTAAGCCCAACATGACAAACGCTGACACAAATCCTACACCGACTGTCGCTTCAGCCGAGCAACGACAGGGACCAACCGCCAATCAGCCACCAGCGTCAAGTCTGCCCATTCTTGGGACCTATTACTGTGAGTTAGTCAGAGTAAAAACAGGGCACCTTAAAAGCAATCAAAAGTACCTAGCAAGCAGCTGGCGAAAACTAAAAAAGACAAACCAGGCACATACACACACAGCGATGGGGTCTCTACCTATTGCAAACCTTCCCCACCGCTATCCTTCGCACCGACGTAGTGCAAGTGGCTTCAGCCATTATCTCCACAACCATGGGCAATATTGAGTTGTGTGCCATCTATTGTCCACCCGAATTCAGCTGGTGTAGCGATGACTACGGGGCATTTCTGTATAAGATTGAGCGAAGATCTAGGATTGGCGACGACTGGAACGCAAAGCATGGGCTCTGGGGTGACCTTAGAAGCAACAAAAGAGGCAAAGAACGACTCCTATATGCAAGTGGTGGCAACGGGAGATCCCTCAAAATTTCCATATGGAGCTAGAGGCCACCCCAGTTGCCTGGACTTTGCCATCGACCGAGGGGTCCCCCAACTCAACTCCTGAAGACAAAACGCAGGCTGCGGAAAAAATATATCAAGCCTCACCATCCTGTCGACCAAGCTAACTGGCGTAGAACCGCTTACCAGTTGTACAATGCGCTAAGGATCCACAGGGCTCAGTACTTCGACTTCCGGCTGCAGTCTACCAATACCAGTGCTGATGCCCCCTTTTCGCTATGGAAAGCTAAACAATGCGCGAAACGGCAACCGATTAGAATATCTCCCCTTAGAGACGCGAATGGGAAATTGAGTCGCTCCGACGAGGAGTAGGCCATCGTTTTTGCCGCTCACTTGGTCGAAAGGTTCCAGCGGCACGACTTGGTACAACTATGTGACGTACAGGACAAGAACGTTGTGATGGGTGCACAATTCCAAATGGACCTTCCCATCCAGCCATTCACTGCCAACAGTTGGCCTGCACCATCCAATGACTAAACAATAACAAGGATCCTGGACTTGACCGAATATGAAACCGAACTCTAAATGTGCTGCCATTGATTGATTAACGGTATACTAAGGGTACATTATTTTCCCACTGCCTGGAAGTTCGCCTTCATCACAATGATTAATAAGCCTGGTAAGCCGGAGAACTGCCCTGCATCTTACCGGCCAATCAGTCTCCTGCCTTCAATCCCTAAGGTGTGGGAAAGACTGATTGACGAAAGGCTCACTGAAATCATAGAGTTTGGTAGCCCGGACTCCTAGCCAAAATAATAATAATTGTGCTCTTCCATCTCCATACTTCAGAATAATTACGTACTACCTGAAGTACCGCACTTTCTGTGTCAAGTCACGGTCGACACTCTCCGAAGTCCACCCGGTGCTAACAGGTGTTCCACAAGGCAGCGTACTAGGGCCCCTGCTTTTCTCTATACACGCAGCCGACATCCCCGTCCTTGATGCCGAAGTGATGGGCATTAACACCAATAAAATGCTGGTAGTATCGTTTGCTGATGATGTCAGCATCTTTTAAAACTTTGCATGTGAGTATGAAGCCGCAGACGGCATACAGGAGTACCTCCACGATTTTGGTGAGTGGGCCAGAAGGTGGAATATTAAAATTAAGTCGATAAAGTGCAAAAACGTGTCCTTCACTCTTAAGAGAAGACTGCCGCCCGCTGTACATTTCTGCGGTGACTTCATTCCTCAACAAAAGGTAGCCAAATACTTGAGATTAGTATTGGACCAAAGGCTGTCCTTCGAAGCGAACATAATCAGGGTGATGATGAGCAGCCGACACAAGTAGAAAAACTATACTGGCTCCTTAACAAAAAGAACAAACTGACCCTACGCAACAAACGTAGGGTGGTGGTACGGAATCCAAATATGGGGTGCTGCCTCCAGGAGTCAGATTAGAACTGTGCAAACCCTGCAAAATAAAACCTTACGTATCATCACTGGATGCCCCTGGTACGTGACGAATTCCACATTGCACAAAGACCTAGAAGTGGAATACGTGAAGGACATCATTGCCGCATTTATATGCAGATAAAATGACCAGCTGCGGTCACATAGCAACCGTCTGGCCCGAGAGCTGCCCACTACAAGATGCGTCACACGCCTTAAGAAGAAGGACTACGTGACATCTGTCTGTAGATCGGATAATAGTAACTATACTAAATTCATTTCGAACCAAAAACTGTATGATATAGCCAATATTCAATGGACTGATAAATTTACAATTAAAATAATACGCCAACATATAGCCCACTGCATGGAGTGCCCAGAAAATATTCTGATCATAGGACCCTATTGTGGAACACTTAAACGAAACCTTAAGAACAGGCTTCGTTTCACCAGAGGCTTTCCTGCTGTTTGACAAACAAAGTTTTATAGAAAATCAAAGTGGTATACCGGTGTTTTATCACCTCCACAGACTGGCGAATATCAAAGCAGTTGATTCAGACTTCCTGCAACAATAAATTCCGTTAAGGGATATTAAAGTTACGACCTGTCGATTTTGGTAGATCCGAATATCCTATTTATACGATTATTGGTAACTCAATGTAATCAACCATTGTGAAATCTAGATTAGTATTGGTACGAAGTATATGATATGTTTATTTAATTGTTCAAGTTATTGTTAAAATGCAAAATAAACATTTAGGAAAAAAATATTTTATTTTTGGAAAAGTGCAATTTTTTTACACTTTTTCATTTGGCTTAAAATATACCAAACCGATTTCAATGAAATTTCGTGATTGTTTATAATTGCATCTCCAGTCTATGATAGTATGATTTTGGACATATAGATCTAGATTTTAAGAGTATCCTGTGCGTTTCTAATTAATGTCACTACTTATTTTCTATCGGTTTTGTATTTAGTTGTGCTGTGTAAAATTTCTATATATATTTTTTTTTTAGTCTTTCATGAAATGAAATAAAACTGCATAGTTACAACACTTTTCTACTTTTATTTATACTCTATATGGATCCGTAGCGAATGTTGTTCTGCAAAAGAAAGTAATGTTTTCTGTGTGAGATGTTCCTCATACGCGGCGTGGCCACGCAAGTTACGTCCATACCTACCGCTCCCATCATACTCCTTCCCCATAACACACTCACTCTCCATTGTTCCATCTCAAACGTTCCATTCTCTCCCACCCTTTTCCCAAATTGTCATATAACTCACTCCTTTAGTAATTACAACGCACTCCTACCTTAGACTCTGAAGAACCAACAACTAACGTCGCTTAATCGGAATCAAATATTTATTATAAAAATAAAAATAAGTTTCTAAAATCATAAATCGTTACTCTGTTTACATTGTCTGAATGTCTAAAGACCTACAATACATAAGTCGCGTGGTTTTGCGTAGCTAGCAGTTGTAATTATGTTAGCAGTTGAAGTTGTTGTTGTCGTTGTAGCTGATTGGTAGTTCATAATAGCTATGTTCAGCGTCGGCGTAAAGTATTGATCGCTCCATGACAGTTGGGAAGCATTAATATTCAAAGCAAATCGCCGTTGCTCTTGGTTGATTCCGTTTGTAATTTTATTGGTGTTGTTATTTTGTACTTCTGTAGCTGAAGCTGCGAGAGAGGTCTTTACGTTGAATTAAGTGAGGGGGAGAGCTTCATAAACATAACTATAAATTCTTCAAGGCAATAAAATACTATCCAGATTCGAAAGCTGAGCAACGAAGCTGTGAAAAAAATACTAAGCGAACGTGAACTTAAGTGCATGGTCGTCAGGACCATTTCAAAAATAACACAATCAAGGTACGACTTGCTTTTGTATGTTGTTTACTTTAAAAAGCGCTCAATAATACAATAAGAAAAATGGCACCCATCTCCATAACCACAAAACCAATGGCGTTGTTTACAGTAACATATCTCCTTCCTCGAACTGGTGGTGATCTAAATTGCCGTAACCGCCAATGGGATTGTCTCAGAGCTAACTACTTGGAGAACAATTTAAACGACCATTCATTGCAGGACAAATGTAGCCTTATATAAATCGCAGAGACTTGACTTATATCTTTTCCCTTCCACTCTGGATCTCAATAATTAGCTCACCTTATCTTCTCAAAAAGTCAATAGTCCTCAATGACCTTTAGTCGGAACATATACATATTCTTGGACAAATCAAGTCGACTTTTAAAGGGCAATCCTTACAGTTCTCCAAAGAAAATCTAAAGCTTTTCAGCCACATTACTAATCTGCAAATTCGTTGAATTTTAGCCCACAATATTAGATCACCGTCCACCCCTAAGGGGATCGACAAATTGATTGATCTCATGATATCTAGTGTCAGTACTTCAATTGAACAAGCTATACCCAAAACAATGTGGACTCATTTTAATAACGTCAAAACTCTTGATAGCATTATAGTGCTTTTAAAAAAATAAGAAATATTGCTCAAAGGCATTGGCAAAGAACAAGGCAAAGCCAGAGTGAATTAATTAAACCGTCAAATTATAATACAATTCTTTGAACATGACAATGAAAACCGGAACAAGAAACTTTCCCTACTAGACTCGAGCCATTTTGGAAACAAACTACAGTAATCAATAACAAAAACCAATTTATATCAAGCTTCCTTCATAACAAACAGGTTTTTTGCACTAGGGAGCAAAAAGTCAATATTATAAGCAAAATATTTGAGGAAAAGCATCACCTTACCAATTCGCTTTCAAATGCAACCACAGCTGCGTTAGTTAACTGTTCATTAAGCATTCTGAACAACAGCGAGTTCCCCAACGAATAACCCATTACAATGGCACATGTGAGATATGCCGTTCGCCTCCTTAAAATCAAAAAGTCTCCAGGTTCAGATAACATACCTAACATTTGCTTGAAACATCTCCTAAAACGAGCTCTCCAATTATTAACCATTCTTTTTAATAAGTGTATATGCATTGGCTACTATCCATATATATGGAAGTTAGCTAAAATTGTGCGGATTTCAAAGCCTGCTAAGCCTGCAAACTCAAAAGTTACCGATCGATCAGCCTTTTGTGCGGTTTTTCTAAAGTTTTCGAGATTATTCTTAAATTGAGACTTAACAAGCATATGGAATAAATATCCTTCACAATACGGTTTTATTGCAAAGTTCAGCTGTATTTTTCCGCTTAACAAACTCAAGGATTTCGCGAAAAACGACCTTAACTCCCATAAATCTGTAGGTATGGTTACACTGGATGTAAATACCATTCAAAGGCTCCTAGAATCCCTTGCTAGATTCTTCCACAAGTAGAAAATCAAATTTAACGCACATAAAACAATTGCCATATATTGGTTCATATAAGAAGACTCCGCGGTTTTTTTGGTACATTTTACAAACATTTTCTTTTCTTATTTAAGTACATATTGGCCATTATTATCTATAACCTTTTGACATTTTCCCAGTACCTTCAAAATTCCATCGCTGTAGAACTTCTTTTACTGTGACGAGAGTTTTGCAGAGACCAAACAAATGGTAGTCAGAGCGTGCGAGGTCCGGGCTATATGGTGGATGCATCAAAACTTCCCAACCAAGCTCCGTCAATTTGTTCCAGATCATCAAAAATGTCTGTGGTATTGCACTGTCATGATGAAAGAAAACTCCCTTTTTGCTGACCAATTCTTGTCGCTCTTTCTTGATTGCTTCATTCAAACGGTCGAGTTGAGAACAGTAGAGGACCGAATTGACCGTTTCGCCATATTCTATCAACATAACCTTGTTTGCCGTCAATCCAGGCTTTGAAGTCGTTTGTTGAAGGTCACCGGCCTTTGACCATGAACGCTTGCGTTGGATATCGTCGTGTGTAATCCATTTTTAATCGCCCGTAATGATTCGATTGAACAATGGTTCCATTTCATTACGTTTCAACAGCAGTTCACTGATGGTTATTCGGTGAATCAAATTTCTTTGCGTTAATTCATGTGGCACCCAAACATCGAGCTTATTTGAGTAGCTTGCTCTTTTTAGATGATTTCAAACTATCATATAGTTGATATTTAGTGCTTTCGCTATCTCCTGACAGCTTCCGTGCCGGTCTTGCTCCATCAGTTGCAAAACTTCATCGATTTTTTCAATGACAGGCTGACCAGGGTAAGGTGCATATTTTACATCAAAATTTCCAGGACGGAATTTAGAAAACCACACCTGGGTCCGGCGTTCGCTCACAGCATTCTCACCGTAAAGTGCACAAATTTTCCAGCATGTTTTTGCAGCATTTCCTCGTTTTTATAGTAAAAAAGCATCACAAAGCGTATTTCTTCAGATATTTCACTCATATTCAAATCAGTAAAACTTTTAACACTAGCAACGAATTACACAGATGTCTTCACAAAAAATTTAGCCTGAAATATCACCTTTCAAACATATGTGCATCTGACACAATCAGATTAGTGTTGCCAGATTTATGGACACCAACACCATCTAGTGGCAAAAATCGCCGAGTTTTTTTATATTTATCAAGGAAGAGAAAGCCCTGCCATCTACCTAATTCAAAACTACAGCCTAGTTCAAAATCCATACCTTGGGCGAACTGTATAAAATACCTCAGATTACACACCGATAATAAACTTACTTTCAATTTATATATTAGCAGGACAATTGATAAAATTTACAAAATAACCAGATTATTAAAAATTATCCTATATATAAACCTACCTTTTTACGACTTCACTTCCCTACTACATGAAACGGCAGATATTTGCAAGATTAATGAAAAAATCTTACAGGCTTAAAGAAATCTTAATTCGAGAAATCAAATATTGCACATTCCAATCGGACTTTACTAGCTAACTTATAGTTAGCTCTAAGAAGTTTTGATTTTTAGTTTAGTTTTAGTGTCTAAGCTAAGTACCAATAAAGTTTATGTAAGGTTTTTCCCTTTTTCCTTGTAACTTAATATTTTGCTTAAGGTCAAAATTATTAATGATTTGAATTAGTTCCTTAGTTGTAAAGTTAGTAATTTAGGTAATGTTTACTAATATTATAAATGCGAAAATAACTCTGTTTGTCTGTCTGTCTGCTCCGCTTTCACGCCTAAGCTGGTAAACCAATTGTCATTCAATTTGGTGTAGGGATAGATAGGTCCTTCTAGAATTAAATAGGCTGTTTTTTGTCGCAAAAACATAGATTATACAAGTTTCACAGGTGAAAACATATTAGGCCAACATACATACGTTATCTCGCCCGCTGTGTATACAAACGCAAAAGCGAAGCATAAAAATTAAAAAATTTGGAAAATTCGGAACTGTATTGTTTGGAAACAACAACAACATTGTGTCACGCTCTTGGTGTTGAGGAAATCGAAGCGAGAGAGAGAAACGTGTGATTTAACGCCGTATAACAAACAGAAAAGAGAAACAAAACTGAGAAAGGTAGAGAGAGATATCATTGATCACATCAGAGAGAACTTATTCATAAGTGATCATATGAATAAGTTCTCTCTGCACATAAAAATAGTATATGCACATAAAAAAGTATATTTCATACTCTTTGCGTATTGTGCTCAATTTTGTGTACTTGGCGCGAATTAGCATGAAAAGGAATTTTTGTATATCACCTTTGTTTTGGTTGTTTTGATTGCCGTCACCCATTTGTATTTTGATGTATTTTTATTGGCGTGAAAAAGGAACATGTATTGGTTTGGTGCGATTTTTAGTGAATAAGGAACATAACTTTAGTCTACCACCCAATTCCATATTTTTTAGCGTGAAAAAGGGTCATTTTTTGTCAGCATTCATTGTATGAACAAGTGAAAGCAAAGAATTTTTACCAAATTTTTGAAATTGAATGGAGAAAGTGGTTTGTTCTTTTTGGATAAGCTAGGAGGCACCGGCAAACCATTTCTTTTGAACTTTCTTTTAGCATAAATTCGCAAAAATAAAGGATTTGTGGTTGCTGTAGCCTTTTCTGGAATAGCTGCTGCGCTTCTCAATGGTGGCCGAGGCATTAGATCGGGCTATGAAACACACTAAATGCAACTAAATTATCATGGGAAGAATTGTGAGAGTTTTAGCTCGTGATTGTAGACAACCTCTGCCGGTGATCACAAAGGGTACACCGGCAGATGAAATAAATACATGTTAGAAAACGTCTATATTATAGGTGCATGTAAAAAAATTTTGTCTAACTACAAACATCAGGGTACAACTCAGATGTGATACACAAACAGGCCAATAAGCCTCTGGTCTTCTGAAAACCAGAGAAGATTGTATAGCATCAGATATGATTAACGATAACGATATGATTACACCGAACCGAGAATTCTTTAATATTATCCATAACACAGATGATTTGAAAAGCAACGTCTATCCCGACCTGAAAACTAATATGAAGAACTGAGAATGGCTGTGTGAAAGGGCGATATTAGCACTGACGAATGAAATCGTAGTGCACATCAGCCATTGACAATGTTTTGGACTCTGAGCAAGTGACATCGTACCCTCTTTGGAATTGTCAGGGGTGCCTTCCCATAAGTTAAAGCTGAAAGTTGATGTTGCAATCCTGTTAATGAGAAATCTTGACGCACTAAGATTGTGTAATGACACACGGCTACAAAAAACATACCTAGGACGCATTATTATAAGAGCAATAATTATGACAGGAACAGCATTATGACAGGAGAAGATGTGTTAATTCCGCATTCGCGATGACAATTAACAAAGCCCAAGGACAAACACTGAAAGTAGCAGGTGTATGTGGCGTGCTCACGAGTATCTTCATGTGGAAAACCCAAAACTGTGATTTACAAAAATTGGTTAAGTTAAGTTATTTCAGTCTCAAATTATTCATTAACCTATTTGCTCACATTTGGATACGTACATATTACATTTTCACGACAAAATCAGTGAAAAGTTTTTTATATATTTGTTTGATTAGTACATGGGTATATTATTGAGATTGATAAATGTTTGAAGAAAAAATATTCTACTCGAAATTCTACGCAGACGAAGTCGCGGGTACCTACTAGTACTTCATAAAAACTAAACTTATTTTAACTATTTTGTTTATATCGATTACGCAGCAGATATTCGGTCAACCTCGAAACAATGTTCTCATTGTGCAGGATTATGCTGAACTACCTACTATGTTTTTAGGTAATTTTTTTTTTTCTTTATTACAATGCACTATGGGAAATTTCACCGATTTTGACACTGAAAACCCATTTTTCAAAATTGTTCAAAATAATATATCTTCTGAGTCATTATATTAGGAATACATTCAAACATAATGTTGCATACCAGAAAGGCTGAATAAATACAGCCCTGTCCAAATAATAGCCTCCAAACACAGCTGTTGTTGACAGAGGAAAAGTACTTATAAAAGTACCTTTTTATGAATTATTTGCAAGTGATTAAAACTTACGAAAAATAAGGTTTTATTGGTCTTTTTGTAATGGAATCTTTTAATTATGGTTCGTATAGTATGCTGGTACACTTCAACTGTGCAAAATTAAAGTGCTCTCTTTGCAATGGTGTGTTAATATGAGGCATCTTTAAAAAACAGCTGTGTAAATGAAACTCATCTTTGTAAAGAGCTACAAAATTCGTATCGTAGATCGACTTTGCTTACACCAATTTGCGATTTCTTCTTCTTAACATGTAAGTTTGAAATGATTCTACGTTCTTCCAAAGTTAGTTCATACGAGGCATTTTTAATCAAATAATATACAATTAGCTCTTACGCAAACAAAAGACAAGTGAGGTATAGTCCCAAATCAAACTCAAAGATAAAAAAGATAAGAATATGCGTGTAAAATAAACGAACATGCACGTGCATGTTTGCTGTATGATGACTTTTGTGGAGGTGAATTTTCTAGGTGTTCGTGATTTTTACTTATTATTAAGGATACATCTATGCCAAATGAAATTTTTTTTTATGTAAGTACCTTAAAAAATATTTCATTAACACTACTGCATTTGAATTATAATAAAATATAAAAAATCAAAAAAGTTATGAGTCTTAAAACACAAAAATTCATGGAAATTCTTGCTGCATGCTCATTTAAGTGGCACACTTTAATTGATTCTAAGCTTCCGCTGACGATCGTAGCTGCACAATGATAAGTTCGGAACTTTGATATATATGGAGATTTGACGATACCAACAATCAAAGGAGAAATCGTGAACCACAACATTAGTCACATCCTGAGAGTGGAGGACCATATCAATTACCTAGTATTCAACCTACTGGACAACAGCGTGTAAACGAGATGCCTACACTACCTAGATATACTATTCCGCATCAAGGATAACAGATGAAGTCATACAAACTTATTATTGTACATGTGACTTCTTAAACATGATAAAATTAGCTGTCGTAAATATAAGATAATCAAAGTTATTTAAATGAACTTAAAGTTTAATGAAACTTATCGCACCGCCTGCAAGGAAGGACAGGACAACTTCAGTAATAGCTGATTGTGTAAAATAAATTTGTCAAAAAACCTTGGTTATTGGTTTTCTTCATTCAATTCACATTGTTAGGTCGTGTAGTTACTCACTCGTGTGTTTGGCTGGAATTTTTTGTTTCTATGACTACATATTTCTTCAACATATTTTTCAGAGATTCACATTATTTTTTTTGAAATTTAGTCAGTCAAAAAATAGATACAATTATATAAATTATATGTGTGACAACAAATTAGAGTAAGATTGTTGACACATATATTAAAAAGAAATAATCATTAAATAATTATTAAGGATGTACTAAGTAGTTGTCCAAGGCACCATACTCATTTCAAAACAATAATGCAAAATATAGTGCCATTTTTGTACTTTTTTCGCATTAATTAATGAAGGATCATACACTAAGAAACTCCTCATTCGAAGCCAACTCATCAAAATTTACTAGATTGACCGCTTTGCATTTTATATAGTTTCCCAGATTTTCTGATATAAAAAATCGAAGCAATAAATACAAATGTATAATGTGCTAAAGCTTATTATAATAATGTGTAGATAATATTGAACGCCTTCTTACCACAAAGACTATAGGGTACCTTGGTACATTCTCCATCTACTCCACTGAAACTCCATTGGTGAAAGGGGCACTCAATATTACTGCCAATAACCTTACCACCAATTCCTAAATTTGCACCCAAGTGGGGGCAGTAAGCGTCCAAAATAAATACTTCTTTCTCCTGTGTTCTGAACACAACGAATTGTTCTCCCAATGATGCTACACTTGTTGCTGTACCAGCTTTAAGTTTGGCGGACTCTAAGATAGCATACCACCCGTTCGGATATGGTGGCGGTAATTCATTTAGCCCCACTTTTCTCGTTTTTCTCAGCCGGTTTAGAATGTCTTTTTTTCGAGGTAAACTTAATTGTTTCTCTTGTTTGAGTACACCTGTATAACTGACATCATCCGTCAGCTTGAAAATGAAATAATAACCATTAAGTTCTATGAGAATAATTTTATTTTGGTAAGACTTCATACCTGTGACCAGTCGTAAGGGACATAAAATAACCAGAAGGTAAATACCGCAAAAAAGGCTGAACTTAAGATAAAGACAGCAGTTCCATAATTAGTGGAGAATTTTAAGTATAAACTGTTCATTGTATTTAAGTCAACCATTTTCGGAAGAACTGCTGGTATTAATTTATCCAAAATAATCTCTTATAATTTGTGAGTTCATTAAACTATTTTTTTATTGGAATTGTTAAGGAAAGAAAAAGTAAATTTTTAAACTTGAATTCACTGTAATGAAACTACTCACAAATACATCATTCAAAAGTAGCCTCAAAAGCTTTTTTGCTTTGTATTTTATATGAAAACAAACTAGCTTGGTTGTAGTAATATGTTATGTTCGCTGTCTCGATTTTTAGTCGTCTAATTTGAAAGTACAATAGCAGCACTTTATACAACTAATTTGAAATGCAAAGCGTAATTTTTTAAAAGAAGTTACTTAAGTCAGAAGAAATATTAGCAATTCATTGAAACCGATATGCATGCATGAATATATATTTACAGTCAAAGACAAATGCTTAAATACAGACCTGAAATGTGGCTTTTAATAATTCAGTTTACCATTTATTATAAGTATTATTATTATTATTATTATTATTATTATTATTATTATTATTATTATTAATATTATTATTATTATTATTATTATTATTATTATTATTATTATTATTATTATTATTATTATTATTATTATTATTATTATTATTATTATTATTATTATTATTATTATTATTATTATTATTATTATTATTATTATTATTATTATTATTATTATTATTATTATTATTATTATTATTATTATTAATCTTATTATTATTATTATTATTATTATTATTATTATTATTATTATTATTATTATTATTATTATTATTATTATTATTATTATTATTATTATTATTATTATTATTATTATTATTATTATTATTATTATTATTATTATAGCGTCAAACAAGTGAAGTAAAGTTATCAAGGAAAAAATGGAAATAAATAAATTTTCATAACTTTGTTTAATAAATTATAAAAAGAAATATACCATTTATCATCAAACAAATCCACCGTTATGTTGCTCCAACAACCATACATCAGAAGTGAAAAACTTAAGAATTAAACTCTTGCGGGCTGATGGTGATGCGTCTGACGCATCAGTTAATATAAATATGATGAAATTAAAAAGAATTGCCAAGACCCATAATCTTGACAATAATGAGTACACAAATTATTTTCGTCCTCTGCAAACATTGTCAGATGATGTCACTAGTGACAATACCGGCGATGAACCAGCTGCTCCACCTGCAATCAGAGTTCCGCCTATTACGGTCTTGAAGAAAAGCCCTAAATATGTCCACCACTTGTTGAAAAACATCAATATAAGAGATTATTCAATTAAGTCAATCTCAATTGCTATTAAAATCTTTGTAAACTCTAAAGATTACTATAACACAGTGTGCTGTAAGCTAAAGGAGCTGGACTGTGAATTCTTTTCTTATGAAAATAAAAACTTCAAACCATACAAAGCAATACTCTCCGGTTTGGATAAAATGTCGAACGATGAATTAAAATCAATATAAGTCCAACTGGGCCTTCACTGCATTGATGTGAAGACTGTGCAAAAAACCACTACAACTGGCTCAAAACTGCTACTGTATGTTGTCTACTTTGCAAACAAATCCATTACTGTCCAGCAACTACGTAAAAATTATAGCTGCATTAACCACACCAAAATTCGTTGGGAGTTCAGTAAAAAGATGCCGAATAAATTAACACAGTGTTACAACTGCCAGCTTTTCGGCCATGGTTCCAAACAATGCAATGTCAAGACATCCTGTGCTCGTTGTACTGGCCAACATCCTACGTCTACTTGTACAAACAGTGATAAATATTTATGTGCCAACTGCCAAGGAGGGCATCCCTCTACCGACCAAAGTTGCCCGTGCGGTATTTCGTACCAAAACCTACTAAAAAGGAGAGAGCAAAGCGGTTTTCGGAAAGCAAAAAGCTCCAAAAATAACTTCACAACAAATGTAAATGATCAGCGCCACATAAACAACAACAATAAAAGTAGAGGCATTCCGACTCTCACCCTAAAAGGTACTCAACAAGCAAAACCAAACACTTATGTTTTAAACTCTAACTTGCCTGCTGCCTCTAGTAATATTAATCGTCACACAGACATCGCGGCAAGCAGTGCTTCGACTTCTCTTGCATATAGGAATGCTCTTCCTGGTACGCATCAAAGAGCAACATCTCTTCACGTTCAATGAAATTAGCTCGCTAATGATGGAGCTTATTGATAAACTTGGTGCCTGCACCTTCAAATTAGAACAATTTAACGCAATATTCCAACTAACTTAAAATATGTGTACACTAACAAGTAATTTGTCTAATTCACTAACTATTATGGCATGGAACTCTCATGCCGTTCGTAACAAAAGGTTAGAGCTCCAACAGTTCTTGCATATACACCAAATTGATATTTGCTTAATTTCTGAAACTTGGCTAATGAATACTGACAGGTTCTCCATTCCAAATTATATCTTTTATAGAAGTGACCGTTGTTTAAGCAGGGGTGGTGGAGTAGCTATTATTGTAAAAAACTATATAAGGCATAGGCAAATCCCATGCCTGCAAACACACCTAATTGAAAATATTGGGTTACAGGTATTTATGGATGCACAAATTTCCTTAAAATGTTTTTCTGTCTATTACCCTGGGCAGTCCGCAAAGTGTCTTATCAGTCTTTGTATAGCATTAAACAACAATAACCACAGGAAAGATATATTCAAGACTGATTTAATTAAAATCTCACGAAGTGGAACTGCTCCAGAGTATACTGTTGGGGTAATATACTCCATGAATTGGCATGTTACGTTAGATTTTCAATACTACACCCAAAGGATCCAACTTATATACCGTCAAATCACAAATCGAAGCCTTCAACCCTGGGCCTATTTCTGACAAATTCGTCTAACTCCTTGGCTGTACCCGTAGTTTACAATGATCTTTCCTCTGACCACCTCCCAGTTATCACGTACTTAAAATGTAACGTACCTTACACAAATAATACGTATATACAGTACTCAAATGCAAATTGGAAATTATACAAAAGAACCCTAAACGCAGCTTTTAGAGACAGGCCAAATTTTAACATCCAACCCACTATTGAAATAATTGATAGTATGGTTGATAAATTAACCTCCAGTATTATTGATACGATTGAGCATACCGTGCCTAGGAAATCGAGTAAACAATACTGCCAAAGATTACCAACTTTTATTACTGCCCTTATCACCCATAGTAACACCACTCAAAGACATTGGACTAGATGTAGGCTTCCAATTCTCGAGGCCAGTCTAAATCATATAAACCGCCTTATCAAAGCTAAACTTCTTGAACTTAACAACAAAAGTTGGAATCATGAACTATCCATGCTTGATCACAGTTCTTAACCATTCTGGAACTTTGCTAAAGCAATCAAAAATAAAAAAACAGTTCGTCCCAAGCTTCTATCATAATAATCAGGTGCACTCTACCAGGGACGAAAAAGTAAATATACTTTTTTGAAGAAAACCGTCATTTAACTGAATTACTCTCTAACTCAAACGTTGTTAGTCTAGTAGATGCCTCACATGATGAACTAGGAAATAATCAAGACTGTAATACTCCCAGCTTTTCCCCTCTTGAAATTCAGGACATAATTCGCTCCCTTAAAAATAAGAAAGCTCCAGGACAAGACTCCATACCAAATGTGTGAATTAAAAACTTGACAAAAAATCCAATCGAATATCTCTCTGACATATTCAACTACTCTGTCCGTATTGGTTATTTCCCACGCAAATGGAAAATTGCTAAAGTTATAGCTAATCCCAAGCCCGGTAAGCCTCCTGATAACCCTTATAGCTATTGTCCTATTAGTTTACTGTGCGGCTTCTCAAAAATTTTAGAACGCCTTATTAAGGCTAACTTGTTATTATCAACACACTGTGCAAAAAAAAAAAGCACAACGACATAAGCCCGAATTTTGAGGCTCTCAGCTAGACAGAGATAGAATTGCAAAGAGAAAAGTGAGGTGAATAATAATATTTTTCCAGAGAAAAAAGAGGAAATACAGTTATTTAAAAATAATAACTACTGTATAGAAAGCAAGAAGGAAATAGAATAAGACTACAATAACAAAAACTATTTTAAAGGGAGAGCAAAGCAGGAAAAAAAAATGAGATTGAACTCAATACACAGGAAAGGCAAATTTAAGCGTTGTACTTGCCAAAAATAATTAAACATTATTTATAATTAAAAAAATTTATAGGGGTGAAATGAGCCATACACCAAAAATAAGTTCACTTATAAATTCACTTAACACCGGAAAGAAAATAAATATTAGTAACGATAAACGACAATAGACAAATTAATTGCCAAATGCTAATCAAATGCGGAGCTGATTCAAAACACGTCTGTTAAGCACAAGCAACCACGAGGCTAACTTAAATTCGCACATAGAAGAAAACGGTATCCTTCCGCCCGAACAGTATGGCTTCAGGACAAAACTTAGTTGTATCCAACCACTGAACAGACTCAAAACGTCAAGCAGGGGTTATTACTCAAGAAATCCGTTGGTATGGTTGTGTTAGATGTGCAGGCTGCTTTCGATTCGATGTGGCAAGAGGGCTTAATATATAAAATGAAACACTCTCACTACCCTTTATACCTCCTCAAAGTCTTCAATAGCTTTCTCTCTGAGAGGAACTTTTATGTCTTTATGGACGGAACAAAATAAATCAACATAAAAATTGCTGCTGGAGTACCCCAATGCTCTGTCCTAAGCGCCATTCCTTATGATATTTATACCTACGACATACCAATCTCTGCACATTGTGTTACTTTAATATTTGCTGACGACACTACGATATACTGCTCAGCTGAATGCAACACTGTTAAAAATAATTTATCCTATTAATTCAGGAGTTGGAAAATCAAATTAAATGCCTCTAAAACGATGGCAATATATTTTACAAACATGGGTAAGGATTGTTTTCTGCCAAGTTATAACTTTCTAGTTGACTCAAATGGTGTTCCATGGGAAAATGAGGTGAAATACCTTGGTTTACACTTAGACACGAAGCTAAAATTTAATATACACATAGCCAAAACAATATACAAAATTAATAAAACAACCTGCATGCTCTACCCCTTAATCAGTCGTAAATCTGCACTATCTATCCGAAATAAAATGACCATCTACAAATCAATTTTTCTTGCAATAATGCTGTATGGGTCCGTAGTGTAAGTTGACTGTGCCAAGTGTCACATAAAGAAGCTCCCAACGGCCCAAAATAAAATTCTTAACATGATCCTAAATCTACCATTTTATTTCTCTACAGCTCGTCTGCACGAATTAGAGAACGCTAAGCATATTCACGACATCATAGATCTTGCCCAAAGAAACTTTATTATACAAAACTAAATATTGCGCACTTACATGTGTCTGATCGATTCTTTAAGCCTTAACCACTGGTTAATGCAATTAAGATTCGGCCTATTCTAATCTAGTCTAGTTTGTTTAAGTTCATCATTACTCTAAGGTTTTTTCCTCTTCCCAATTTTCCTTGCTAAATTTAATTTTATGAGTGTCCCAAATGTAATAATAATAAGGATACATATAATTCAAAAGAAAGCCACATTGTATAGCTAAACTCTGCATAAAATAAATCTATCGTTAGCTCTAAGAACATATTAATAATCTTCTGGGAATAAAGACAAACAAATAAAATAAATTGATTCTTATTCTTATTATTACTATTATTATTATTATTATTATTATTGTTAGTATTATTATTATTATTATTGGCAAGCAGCTTTTTTTTATTGAGGCAGAGTCGATTCCAAGTTGGCGAATATTTTATTTTATTAACAATTTAAAAACTGAAATCTTTGATTACATTAAATCTTCATACATATATATTTTTTGTAAGTTATAAAGCACTACTTACATGTGCTCTGCTCTGCATCCACAAGTCGAAAGAAAGTTAACAGACAAGCAAAGGTACTCACTATCATAAACTATTGCACATTGGAATCAACAGTTAGGTCGTCGAAGCTTCTCGAACGAAATTCCAATGTGCAGTCGCTTAAGCCAGCGCAAGTAGAAAGCAGAGAGAGAAAGAGCCCGTGCGAAAATGGGCACTTCACAATCCCTGTTGGAACCCGACACGCTCATTCAGATTAGCGGGTCAACATTCCCCACCTCGTAATTCGCTTGCACTCCGGCGCGGATTAATATCCCTTATGTCCAGTTTGACTAACTTCTCTGCAATCGGGCTCCAGATTAATCCATAAAACCTCGCTCACGTAACCCAGATGAATTTCCGACAAGAAAATGATTTGGTGTCAATGCCTCTTGTGACTCAAAGTGTACATACGTTAACGGTCGTGAATTCAGCGTATGTTCAACATCAGCCAGTGCTGCGCGTAGCACTTCTTCACGTAGCCCATTCTCTGGCAGAATCTCTGAAATTATAGAATAAGGGATTGAAGACGAAGTTTTGCGTTGTGTATTGCCGCTCCACTGCTGAAGTTGATAACTGTTCGATCTTTACTTGTAGAACGCGGCTGGCACCTCGTACATTTGTTCGGTTGTCCTAGAATATTCGATGTGGCACGCCGTGTCGAACTACAAATGACTTCAATATGCACAAAAACGAGTAGGCTGAGAGAGTCGTGGCGACTTCCAAATAAACAGCTCGCGTCGTGAGGCAAGTTAACAATACGCTCCACCTCTTTTCGCGACGTCTGCCAATAGCCACGTCAATAAGGCCGAAACAGTCCACGCCTGTGAACATAAACGGTGGAGTGTACGGCGTTAGACGCTTCGCTGGTATATCGCCAATTTCTGTTGGAACTGGCAGCTCGAGTCGTATTCGACAGATTGGACAGCTCTTCTTGACTTCTTTTACTAAGGCCCTTCAACCACTGACCCAGTAGCGTTGGCGCATTTCGTTCACAACAATCTCGCTGTGTAGGTTATGATAACGCTTGTGGTAATATTCGGCAATAAGAAACGTTATCCGATGACGTCTAGGCAGTATTATCAGCTGCTTGAAGTCTGTTTCAATACATTCCACTGCATCGATGCGCCTCTTGATGCGAAGGACACCTAAATCGTCAAGCATTGGGGAACACTTGAATAACGGGCTCTTGCGGTCCGTCACACCATGACGATTTTTCAAACAGCTGATTTCGTTATAAAACGACTCCTCTGGGCACGCTCGTACAAACACGGCATCTGTTTCCTCGTTGCGATTCAGACACAAAATTTTTCTCAAGGGTTCTCCACACTCCTTCTTTGTTATAACCCGCAAGTAATCCAATACGCGCCGCTGTGTGTATCGTAGTCGTTCTAGTCTGCTAAACCTCTGTGGGTCTGGCACTATGCAAGCTATCGCAGACACGTGTGGAACTCTCTCTTCGTGGTAGGGCACGTCGACTTGTCTTTGGTGCGTATCTAAATCCGCTCTTGAACACTGCATTTCGTCCTGATACAAGAAGCCTGGTCCCACAAACCAACGATTACTTGTATCAAGCTTTGGTACCTTGGCCCATTTAGTGCCATTGTCAGCAACGTTATATGCGGTTGGCAACCAGCGCCAACCAGACATGTCAGATTCCTCTTCCACAGCCACGAACTGCTGGAACTTTCGCGCACCGGACCGGATCCAATAGAGGACGTCCCTGGAGTCAGACCAGAAAGTTCGACGTTTAATGTGCACTGAGATTTCCGATGCGACATGCTTAGACCAGCCTTAGACCTAGCACGGCAGCCATCAGCTCCATTCGTGGCACAGATATCGGTTTCAGGGGAGCGACTCTTGTTTTAGGCGCCAGCAGTGAGCATTGTACCTCGCCCTCCAGCTCCACGCGCAAAAAAACCACCGCTGCGTAGGCATTAATGCTCTCGTCGGCAAACGTGTGAAACTGAACGTTTCCAGCACCACTAACAAGCGGCATGCAACTTGGTATACACAGGTAATTTATTTTGGGTATCGCTACACCGATCAACCGCGTCCTCATTTTTGATGGGCTCGTCCCAAACCACTCCTGATCGCCAACTGTTGGCCAGCATGATTTTGGGACGAATGTTGGAAAATGCGATAAGTCCTAGCGGTTGAATATCGACATGAGGACGCTGAGATTCGTTTTGTTGTCCTGGTTGCTGAGGCCTTTGCTTTTAAGTCTGGCCTTAAAACATAGGTCAGCATATCTGGTCCAGGCAACCATCACATGCCTAGCACCCTCTTTTGGCCTTCAATGGGCGATGCGATGCACCTATTTATCTCGCCAAGACCGTTTTCCAAAGCGTGCATCACACAGGAAGAGTTTGATACCCATTGCCGCATTTCGAAACCACCGTGTGCGTGGATTCTTTTCACCGTAGTTGTCAGCTGCATCATTTTGTCCTCAGAATCAGCTGACTGCAACCTGTCGCCCACAAAATTTATTGCACCGTATTGCCTTCACAACCTCCGGACACTTCTCATAAAGTCGATCGGCAGAGCGGTTTTTATATAGTTTGCCAGGGCAGGAGAACATGAGGCTCCAAACCTCTTCACTTGCATGACAGACTTTTCACCTTGGCTGCGGCGTCCCAAACCTTCTTCTTATTCAGATCTGTAACTGCGAAAATAGGAAGAAATCATGAGTTCGATTTTGATGGAAACTCACGCTTATCCAACATTCGAATATATCCCTTTTCGTATTAGCGCTGCATATTCGTAATCATGAAAGCCCTGAGGTCTACGCTTCTCGCCATCTTCGCCTCAAGAAACTTCAATCGCTTCAACGCCATCGGGTACGAGTCCGGTAGCTCCATTTTGTCAAATCGCCACAGTGATTCCGTCTTCTAGCGCTTCTCTGCAGGGATATAACTAGTCGTAGATGTCATGATCTGCATCTCACGTTCGTCATTCTTTGCACGCAAGGGTTTGGCTGTCACGATCACACCAATCGATTCCAGAGAAAAGTACTCTCTCATGGATTCATGTAGCTCCCTCATGCTATTTGCGGCATTGCATTGATATAAATGCAACACACGCACTGCTGTTGCGTCTTCGGCGCAGTGACGACCGCATACCGACCATCCCAGTTTACACCATATAGCAATAATTTCGTCACCTTCTGCTTCGCTCATCACCAGTGGCACGCCCATCTTCACGTTGTCCAGACCGAGTATCACCTGAGCTTTGGCGGTAGAAGGAAGATTGGGAATAGACCTTAGATGACTGAGCGCTCGCAGCAGCTGTTCATCGACAGTATGACCCGGCAGGTCCAAACGAGCTACTGTGCTCACACCTATAAACACGTACTGTGGTGATGCCTCTCTCCTTGCTGACACGTTCACACTTATTAAGTTTGAGTTACATACCGCTTGCGTTACTCTCCTGTCCATTTCAGACAAAGATCTTTTTCTGGTCCGTCTAGTTCCAATTCAGTTGCCAAAGCACTTTCCATAATTATGCACGCAGCACCTTCGTCCACTAGAGCATACATGTGCACACTGCGTGCTTTGCCATGAAGAGTAATTGGAACATAGCGAAACAACGTCTTCGTAGCGTCTTTACAGTGGAACGTCACAGCATTCTCCTCGATCTTGGGAGACCGACCGCTATCGTACCTTGAAGCTGTCTGGTTGGAGCTCCTGCCCGTGCAGTAAAATATTGAGCATTGCCTTGCATCCATCAACGGCACAACGTTTCTTAACCTTGCACCTACGTAGGACATGTTCCTTGAAGCAGCAGAAACAAACCCATCCTTCATAAACTGCTGCCGCTGGTTAGTGCTTAATGCTTTAAACCCCTGGCAGGCGGCCAGGCCGTGCTCACATCAACATCTTAGGCACAAGGGCTTTTCTGGCCCCTGTCGGCATGGCTCAGGTTGACCAGTTGCGTATCGGGGCACTACGCTATGAACAAACACTCGTTCCTTCGATTTAATGGCGCTTTGGGAACCAACCGAACTGGATGTCTCGTACGGTGTGACAATGGTGGTACACATGGCAATACCAAAGCAGTTGTCGAATGTCGATAAGTTGGCTCTAATACTGACGGTAGATAAGCGATGGCGTCCCAGTCCAGCTTCTAGTCGCTTGGCATCTTGGTTACAAGATCGCTCAACAGTGATGGGTCATTTTAATATTCGTTGAGACCGATCGCAACTAAGTCGTTCTGAACAGCCAACGCTAACTTGATGACCGAATCTAAGTTGTTCGGCCGTAGAGCTGGTTCCTATCTCAATTTACGTTGCAGCGATGCGTGTATTGTTTTGGGTCGACCAAACAGAATTCTTAGCGTATCAATCGCGTATGGAAACATCGCAGTCGCCAGGAGCTTTCCCTGAACTGCATCCAGCGCCGAACTTTTGAAACACTTCTGCAGTCTTATCAGGTTCTCCACGTTGCTGAGCCCGCATCTCTCAGTAGATTGCTCGTAGTTGGTTATGAACAGGAGCCATTCATCTGGTTTACCAGAGAAAACAGGCAAATCTCGATTTAAAACATAGCGAGCGGCAATTTGTGCAGACGTTAGCGCA
>JAWNKX010000449.1:0-65676 GCA_035041755.1 Cacoxenus indagator
CGCCTCCTCTTGGTGAAGTATTTGAACCGTAACGGCCGCAGAGGACCTGTAGTCATCGGAAGTCGACCGATGAAAAGCTATCGGGCGGTGGTCGATCTTTAGCGCCTGGCATGAGCAAGAAGAAGACTATCGTGAACGCATTGACAACAACGCACATTCTGCTACAATCAAATTACTGTTTCCTGTCTTATTAAAATCCAACTGAAGTGCATACTTAAGGCGTTGTTTAATATTGCAGTGGTAGTTTAACATCCTCCCACAATTGGTGACGCCGAAAAACAAAACGAAAATTGTAAGTCGATACCGCACAAAAGTCGCTATAATTTGCGCTCGTTAAAGCCAAGAAAACTTGTCTGAGCGGACGACGAGTTTAGCAACGCCTACATCATGTCTGACAGCGATTTATCGAACCAGATTAGGGAGCTTCAACATCGTATGGAATTTCTGCAAGCTGACGCATCTGTGGCTCAAGCTGCCGCGGCTACTGCTGCACCAGTTCTCACAAACCGGACGGTTTTTGCCAAAATTCACATGCGACAACCCCAGTTTATGATTTGCTCAGATTGAATTATCGTTTCGTTTATATGGCATTTCCAGTGATGATGACAAGTTCGATTATGTCATTATGAACTTGAGTGCTGATGTGATTTTGACAGTAGAGGATTTGGTGACTCACCCTCCGACCGCGAGTAAGTATGAGGTGCTAAAAAGTCGATTGCTCGAAAAGTACGCTGAGTCTCCAGAATCGAAACTTCGGCGTTTGTTACAAGGCGGAGAGACAGCTGGTTTGAGGCCTTCCGAGGTTTTGGCCCACATGCGACGGCTTAACCCAGATCTGAGCAGTAAAAATATCATTCGCGCGCTGCTTCTTGCGGAGATGCCCCAGAATATTCGCCCGTTTCTTACAGTCTTGGAGGAAAATGATTTGAGCAAGCTCGCCAAGGTAGCGGACAAAATGCTTGACGCCGTCAACGCAAATGCCACTTTTGCCATCAGCCCAGCCCTACAACCGCAAGTCGAGTCAATAAGCCCAAGCAATGAAATTGCTGACTCCTTGCGTGCACTATCGCAGAAGGTCGACAGCCTTCAAAACGAGGTCAAAAAACTTCAATCTGATAAGCGGTCTCGCAGCAGTTCACGAGGACGTATTGGGCAACTAATAATTTTGTTGATCGAACGTTGCAAGCAGGCAGCAATCAAGAAGTATTATGCTATTACCACCGCAACTACGGGGATAATGCACAGAAATGAAGGCCGCCATGCGATCGTTCTCAGCAGAATTTAAACTAAAACAGCTGTCGTCCGACACGCTAACCGACGGCAGCAAAATAAGAGACAGCGGTTTAACTTCACAATCATTAGCCATTCATGAGACTCGCCTCCACATCACCGACCGTAAATCCCACACCCGTTTTCTCGCCGATTTAGGATCAGCTGTGTCTGTCATACCTCGTTCGCTGGTTAGACAGAATAACAAAAAAAATGATTTACTTCTATATGCGGCAAACCAGATGGTCATCTACACCTATGGTACTCATGTGGTAGAGCTGAATCTTGGACTCCGGCGTTGTCTAACGTGGCCGTTTATAGTATCAGACGTGCAAACAGCAATCATTGGTGCAGACTTTTTGTCGCATTTTCAACTACTCATCGATGTAAAAAACAAACGCCTAATCGATTCATCAAAGGGTCTAACAACAGCTGCGTGTCTATCGACTGCGAAACACATCTCAATTTCAACCGTTCAAGGTGCGTCCTATCTTCAGAGTCTCCTGCGAGAGTTTGTCGATGTAACAGTATCTGGGAGGAAGACCACCAGTAATAATGAGGTATGTCATTATATTGAAACGAATGGTAGTCCCATCTCCGATCGACCTCGACGTCTCGCCGGCGAAAAACTTGCCATCGCCAAGGCTGAAATCAACTGTTTGATTTCTGAGGTTATATGTCGTCCTTCCAAAAGCCCATGTGCCAGTCTATTGCATATGGTTACAAAGAAAGATGGCGGTTCTCGTTCCTGCGGTGATTATCGCAAGCACAATTCAGTTACTGTCCTTGTATCCATATCCACGACTTCACTGAGCAGCTGCACGGCAAAAAGATTTTTTCGAAATTGCATCTGAAAAAGGCATATTATCAAATTCCGATGGCGGAAATACATCGGTATGTACTCCGTTTGGATTGATTGAGTTCTTGTACATGCCTTTTGGTTTAAAAATTCCTCACAGACGTTTCAGAGGTTTATTGATAATATTTTCCGCGGCATCGATTTTGTTTATTGTTACATTGACGATATATTAATCATTTGAATTCAATTGCAGGCATGAGCAACACTTACGCACCATCCTGCAAATCCTACGCACACACGGCCTTTGCATCAGCCTTAATAAATGTCAAATCGCACAGGGGAAAGTTGAGTTTCTCGGTTACGTTGTCAACGAACATGGGATTAAGCCACCCACGAGCCGCATTGCTGCAATTCTTAATTATGCTCGTCCGGACACAATCAGCCAACTGGGTCGTTTTCTCTGTATCGTCAATTATTACCGAAGCTGTATACCGCATTTGTCGCATATACATGCGCCTTTGTCTGAACTGCTAAAGAATGTTAAAATGAATGACAAGCGCAAAATTGAATGGACCACGGAACGCATCAACGCGTTTGATGCTTGTAAACGCAGCGTGGCGGACGCAGTACTGTTATCTCATCCATCTTCAAAGGCGAAGCTCGCCTTGGTTTGTGATGATTCTGATGTTGCTATCGGAGCCGTTATGGAGCAACAAATTGATGATATTTGGCAGCCACTTGGGTTTTTTTCTAGAAAATTTAGCAACGTAGAGAAAAACTGCAGTGCTTCCGATCGAGAGCTTTTGTCAATATTTGAGGCCATTAAGTACTTTAAACACTGGATTGAGGCGCGGGCGTTCATCATTAAAACTGACCACGAACCTCTGGTGTACGCGTTCAAACAACGGCCTGAAAAAACTTCACCTCGTCAACTTCGCCAGGTGAGCTACATTTCACAGTTCTCCACTGCCATTGTGCATGTAAATGGCACAGACAACACTGTCACAGACGCGTTTTCTAGATTTTGTGAAATCTCTATGCCCATAGCTATCAAGTTAGAGCACATCGAAGCAGCTCAAGCAACCGATCCGGAATTATCAAACATGTCGAAAGGGACAACATCTCTTAAATTACAGAGGGTGCGATACGACAACAACGTTTCACTGTACTGCGATGTTTCAACTGGATACGTACGGCCGTATGGTACCCGAAGGTCTGCGAAATCAAGTTTTTGCGTTCGTTCACAGGTTATCTCACCCGAATGGTAGAGCGACGCTACGTCAACTACGACAAAAGTTTGTTTGGCCATCTATGAACAACGACGTTATCAGCTGGTGCAGAGACTGTTTGCCATGTCAGCGTGCAAAGGTCAGCAGACATAATCATCTGGTACCTGATAAAATGATTGTTCCAAATGGCAGATTCGATCATCTTCATCTAGACATAGTAGTCATGCCCCTGCAATGAAATTTCCGGTATTGCTTAACCATGATTGATCGTTTTTCACGTTAGCCCGAAGCCATTCGGCTTACCAACATAAACGCTGAGACTATTGTGCAGGGTTTTTGAACACATTGGGTTTCACGGTTCGGAGCACCTAACACTATTACTACTTATCAAGGCACTCAGTTCGAGTCTGCCTTGTTTAAGGAACTAGCAAATCTCGTTGGAAGCAAGCACATACACACGACTAGTTATCATCCGCAGTCAAATGGTTTGATTGAGAGGTGGAATCGGTCGTTTAAAGCTGCGTTGATGTGTAACCCTGATACTCCGTGTCCACAACTTCTCCCGGCTGTACTTTTAGGACTTCGGACATACTTTAAACCGGATATACAATTATCCGCTGCTGATATGATAACCGATTCGTTTGCCAAATGAATTTTTATGATATGGATTCTACAACATCCTATTCAGATTTTATTTGCAACTTTCGTGAACATATGCACAAAATTCGTCCAACTGCGACCTCTCATCATACGAGTCGGAAAGTGTTTATTATAAAAGGTATTGATACATGCTTACATGTGTTCGTCCGCTCAGACACAGTCAAGCATCCCCTCGAGCCCCCCACACTGGGCCGCACAAAGTTGTCCACAGACAGAGCGACCGGGTCTACGAAGTTAAAATCAACGGCAAGAAAGTTGCGATATCTGTAGACAGACTCAAACCAGATTTCCTAGCAAACGATGACGCACAAGGAGATTTGCAGCGTAGCAAACCACGTACGTATGAGAAGTAATACCGAGTACGACTTGTAAATCCTAGACGCCGTCACTAGAGGAGGAGTACTGTGGCGACATCTCCGCCTCCTCTTGGTGAAGTATTTGAACCGTAACGGCCGCAGAGGACCTGTAGTCATCGGAAGTCGACCGATGAAAAGCTATCGGGCGGTGGTCGATCTTTAGCGCCTGGCATGAGCAAGAAGAAGACTATCGTGAACGCATTGACAACAACGCACATTCTGCTACAATCAAATTACTGGTTCCTGTCTTATTAAAATCCAACTGAAGTGCATACTTAAGGCGTTGTTTAATATTGCAGTGGTAGTTTAACATCCTCCCACAATTGGTGACGCCGAAAAACAAAACGAAAATTGTAAGTCGATACCGCACAAAAGTCGCTATAATTTGCGCTCGTTAAAGCCAAGAAAACTTGTCTGAGCGGACGACGAGTTTAGCAACGCCTACATCATGTCTGACAGCGATTTATCGGACCAGATTAGGGAGCTTCAACATCGTATGGAATCTCTGCAAGCTGACGCATCTGTGGCTCAAGCTGCCGCGGCTACTGCTGCACCAGTTCTCACAAACCGGACTGTTTTTGCCAAAATTCACATGCGACAACCCCAGTTTATGATTTGCTCAGATTGAATTATCGTTTCGTTTATATGGCATTTCCAGTGATGATGACAAGTTCGATTATGTCATTATGAACTTGAGTGCTGATGTGATTTTGACAGTAGAGGATTTGGTGACTCACCCTCCGACCGCGAGTAAGTATGAGGTGCTAAAAAGTCGATTGCTCGAAAAGTACGCTGAGTCTCCAGAATCGAAACTTCGGCGTTTGTTACAAGGCGGAGAGACAGCTGGTTTGAGGCCTTCCGAGGTTTTGGCCCACATGCGACGGCTTAACCCAGATCTGAGCAGTAAAAATATCATTCGCGCGCTGTTTCTTGCGGAGATGCCCCAGAATATTCGCCCGTTTCTTACAGTCTTGGAGGAAAATGATTTGAGCAAGCTCGCCAAGGTAGCGGACAAAATGCTTGACGCCGTCAACGCAAATGCCACTTTTGCCATCAGCCCAGCCCTACAACCGCAAGTCGAGTCAATAAGCCCAAGCAATGAAATTGCTGACTCCTTGCGTGCACTATCGCAGAAGGTCGACAGCCTTCAAAACGAGGTCAAAAAACTTCAATCTGATAAGCGGTCTCGCAGCAGTTCACGAGGACGTATTGGGCAACTAATAATTTTGTTGATCGAACGTTGCAAGCAGGCAGCAATCAAGAAGTATTATGCTATTACCACCGCAACTACGGGGATAATGCACAGAAATGAAGGCCGCCATGCGATCGTTCTCAGCAGAATTTAAACTAAAACAGCTGTCGTCCGACACGCTAACCGACGGCAGCAAAATAAGAGACAGCGGTTTAACTTCACAACCATTAGCCATTCATGAGACTCGCCTCCACATCACCGACCGTAAATCCCACACCCGTTTTCTCGCCGATATAGGATCAGCTGTGTCTGTCATACCTCGTTCGCTGTTTAGACAGAATAACAAAAAAACGATTTACTTCTATATGCGGCAAACCAGATGGTCATCTACACCTATGGTACTCATGTGGTAGAGCTGAATCTTGGACTCCGGCGTTGTCTAACGTGGCCGTTTATAGTATCAGACGTGCAAACAGCAATCATTGGTGCAGACTTTTTGTCGCATTTTCAACTACTCATCGATGTAAAAAACAAACGCCTAATCGATTCATCAAAGGGTATAACAACAGCTGCGTTTCTATCGACTGCGAAACACATCTCAATTTCAACCGTTCAAGGTGCGTCCTATCTTCAGAGTCTCCTGCGAGAGTTTGTCGATGTAACAGTATCTGGGAGGAAGACCACCAGTAATAATGAGGTATGTCATTATATTGATACGAATGGTAGTCCCGTCTCCGATCGACCTCAACGTCTCGCCGGCGAAAAACTTTCCATTGCCAAGGCTGAAATCAACTGTTTGATTTCTGAGGTTATATGCAGAAAGCGACATTCCTAATACATCGGTATATACTCCGTTTGGATTGATTGAGTTCTTGTACATGCCTTTTGGTTTAAAATATGCCTGCAGACGTTTCAGAGGTTCATGGATAACATTTTCCGAGGCATCGATTTTGTTTATTGCTACATTGACCATATATTAATCATGTCGAATTCAATTGCAGAGCATGAGCAACACATACGCACCATCCTGCAAATCCTACGCACACACGGCCTTTGCATCAACCTGAGTAAATGTCAAATCACACAGCCGAAAGTTGAGTTTCACAGTTACGTTGTCAACGAACACGGGATTAAGCCACCCACTAGCCGCATTGATGCAATTCTCAATTATGCTCGTCCGGACACAATCAGCCAACTGGTCCGTTTTCCCGGTATCGTCAGTTATTACCGAAGGTGTAAACCGCATTCGTCGCATATACATGCGCCTTTGTCTGAACTGCTAAAGAATGTTAAAAAGAATGACAAGCGCAAAATAGAATGGACCACAGAACGCATCAATGCTTTTGCTGCTTGTAAACGCAGCGTGGCGGACGCAGTACTGTTATCTCATCCATCTTCAAAGGCGAAGCTCGCCTTGGTTTGTGATGATTGTGATGTTGCTATCGGAGCCGTTATGGAGCAATAAATTGATGATATTTGGCAGCCACTTGGGTTTTTTTCTAGAAAATTTAGCAACGTAAAGAAAAACTACAGTGCCTCCGATCGAGAGCTTTTGTCAATATTTGAGGCCATTAAGTACTTTAAACACTGGATTGAGGCGCGGGCGTTCATCATTAAAACTGACCACAAACCTCTGGTGTACGCGTTCAAACAACGGCCTAAAAAAGCTTCACCTCGTCAACTTCGCCAGGTGAGCTACATTTCACAGTTCTCCACTGTCATTGGGCATGTAAAAGGCACAGACAACACTGTCGCAGACGCGTTTTCTAGACTTTGTGAAATCTCCATGCCCATGGCTATCAAATTAGAGCACATCGAAGCAGCTCAAGCAACCGATCCAGAATTATCAAATCTGTTGAAAGGGACAACATCTCTTAAATTACAGAGGGTGCCATACGACAACAACGTTTCACTGTACTGCGATGTTTCAACTCGATACGTGCGGCCGTATATACCCGAAGGTCTGCGAGATCAAGTTCTTGCGTTCGTTCACAGGTTATCTCACCCGAGTGGTAGAACGATGCTACGTCAACTACGACAAAAGTTTGTTTGGCCATCTATGAACAAGGATGTTATCAGCTGGTGCAGAGACTGTTTGCCATGTCAGCGTTCAAAGGTCAGCAGACATAATAATCTGGTACCTGATAAAATGATTGTTCCAAATGCCAGATTCGATCATGTTCATCTAGACATAGTAGACATGCCCCTGCAACGAAATTTCCGGTATTGCTTAACCATGATTTATCGCTTTCCACGTTGGCCAGAAGCCATTCCGCTTACCAACCAGGGTTTTTGGACACATTGGTTTTCACGGTTCGGAGCAGCTAAAACTATTACTACGGATCAAGGCACTCAGTTCGAGTCCGCCTTGTTTAAGGAACTAGCAAATCTCGTTGGAAGCAAGCACATAAACACGACTAGTTATCATCCGCAGTCAAATGGTTTGATTGAGAGGTGGCATCGGTCGTTTAAAGCTGCGTTGATGTGTAACCCTGATACTCCGTGGCCACAACTTCTCCCGGCTGTACTTTTAGGACTTCGGACATGCTTTAAACCGGATATACAATCATCCGCTGCTGAAATGATATATGGAACACCGATTCTACAACATCCTATTCAGATTTTATTTGCAACTTTCGTGAACATATGCACAAAATTCGTCCAACTGCGACCTCTCATCATACGAGTCGGAAAGTGTTTATTATAAAAGGTATTGATACATGCTTACATGTGTTCGTCCGCTCAGACACAGTCAAGCATCCCCTCGAGCCCCCCACACTGGGCCGCACAAAGTTGTCCACAGACAGAGCGACCGGGTCTACGAAGTTAAAATCAACGGCAAGAAAGTTGCGATATCTGTAGACAGACTCAAACCAGATTTCCTAGCAAACGATGACGCACAAGGAGATTTGCAGCGTAGCAAACCACGTACGTATGAGAAGTAATACCGAGTACGACTTGTAAATTCTAGACGCCGTCACTAGAGGAGGAGTACTGTGGCGACATCTCCGCCTCCTCTTGGTGAAGTATTTGAACCGTAACGGCCGCAGAGGACCTGTAGTCATCGGAAGTCGACCGATGAAAAGCTATCGGGCGGTGGTCGATCTTTAGCGCCTGGCATGAGCAAGAAGAAGACTATCGTGAACGCATTGACAACAACGCACATTCTGCTACAATCAAATTACTGGTTCCTGTCTTATTAAAATCCAACTGAAGTGCATACTTAAGGCGTTGTTTAATATTGCAGTGGTAGTTTAACATCCTCCCACAATTGGTGAAGCCGAAAAACAAAACGAAAATTGTAAGTCGATACCGCACAAAAGTCGCTATAATTTGCGCTCGTTAAAGCCAAGAAAACTTGTCTGAGCGGACGACGAGTTTAGCAACGCCTACATCATGTGTGACAGCGATTTATCGAACCAGATTAGGGAGCTTCAACATCGTATGGAATTTCTGCAAGCTGACGCATCTGTGGCTCAAGCTGCTGCGGCTACTGCTGCACCAGTTCTCACAAACCGGACTGTTTTTGCCAAAATTCACATGCGACAACCCCAGTTTATGATTTGCTCAGATTGAATTATCGTTTCGTTTATATGGCATTTCCAGTGATGATGACAAGTTCGATTATGTCATTATGAACTTGAGTGCTGATGTGATTTTGACAGTAGAGGATTTGGTGACTCACCCTCCGACCGCGAGTAAGTATGAGGTGCTAAAAAGTCGATTGCTCGAAAAGTACGCTGAGTCTCCAGAATCGAAACTTCGGCGTTTGTTACAAGGCGGAGAGACAGCTGGTTTGAGGCCTTCCGAGGTTTTGGCCAACATGCGACGGCTTAACCCAGATCTGAGCAGTAAAAATATCATTCGCGCGCTGTTTCTTGCGGAGATGCCCCAGAATATTCGCCCGTTTCTTACAGTCTTGGAGGAAAATGATTTGAGCAAGCTCGCCAAGGTAGCGGACAAAATGCTTGACGCCGTCAACGCAAATGCCACTTTTGCCATCAGCCCAGCCCTACAACCGCAAGTCGAGTCAATAAGCCCAAGCAATGAAATTGCTGACTCCTTGCGTGCACTATCGCAGAAGGTCGACAGCCTTCAAAACGAGGTCAAAAAACTTCAATCTGATAAGCGGTCTCGCAGCAGTTCACGAGGACGTACTGGGCAATCTAATAATTTTGTTGATCGAACGTTGCAAGCAGGCAGCAATCAAGAAGTATTATGCTATTACCACCGCAACTACGGGGATAATGCACGAAATGCAGCCGCCATGCGATCGTTCTCAGCAGAATTCTACGTCCGACACGATAACCGACGGCAGCAAAATAAGAGACAGCGGTTTAACTTCACAACCATTAGCCATTCATGAGACTCGCCTCCACATCACCGACCGTAAATCCCACACCCGTTTTCTCGCCGATTTAGGATCAGCTGTGTCTGTCATACCTCGTTCGCTGGTTAGACAGAATAACAAAAAAACGATTTACTTCTATATGCGGCAAACCAGATGGTCATCTACACCTATGGTACTCATGTGGTAGAGCTGAATCTTGGACTCCGGCGTTGTCTAACGTGGCCGTTTATAGTATCAGACGTGCAAACAGCAATCATTGGTGCAGACTTTTTGTCGCATTTTCAACTACTCATCGATGTAAAAAACAAACGCCTAATCGATTCATCAAAGGGTCTAACAACAGCTGCGTATCTGTCGACTGCGAAACACATCTCAATTTCAACCGTTCAAGGTGCGTCCTATCTTCAGAGTCTCCTGCGAGACTTTGTCGATGTAACAGTATCTGGGAGGAAGACCACCAGTAATAATGAGGTATGTCATTATATTGAAACGAATGGTAGTCCCGTCTCCGATCGACCTCGACGTCTCGCCGGCGAAAAACTTGCCATCGCCAAGGCTGAAATCAACTTTTGATTCTGAGGTATATGTCGTCCTTCCAAAAGCCCATGTGCCAGGGTATTGCATATGTTACAAAGGAAGATGGCGGTTCTCGTTCCTGCGGTGATTATCGCAAGCTCAATGCAGTTACTGTGCCTGACCGGTATCCGATTGCCTTATCCACGACTTCACTGAGCAGCTGCACGGCAAAAAGGTTTTTTCGAAATTGGATCTGAAAAAGGCATTTATCAAATTCCGATGGCGGAAATGACATCGGTATGTACTCCGTTTGGATTGATTGAGTTCTTGTACATGCCTTTTGGTTTAAAAATGCCTGCAGACGTTTCAGAGGTTCATGGATAACATTTTCCGCGGCATCGATTTTGTTTATTGTTACATTGACGATATATTAATCATGTCGAATTCAATTGCAGAGCATGAGCAACACATACGCACCATCCTGCAAATCCTACGCACACACGGCCTTTGCATCAACCTGAGTAAATGTCAAATCACACAGCCGAAAGTTGAGTTTCACAGTTACGTTGTCAACGAACACGGGATTAAGCCACCCACTAGCCGCATTGATGCAATTCTCAATTATGCTCGTCCGGACACAATCAGCCAACTGGTCCGTTTTCCCGGTATCGTCAGTTATTACCGAAGGTGTAAACCGCATTCGTCGCATATACATGCGCCTTTGTCTGAACTGCTAAAGAATGTTAAAAATAATGACAAGCGCAAAATTGAATGGACCACGGAACGCATCAATGCTTTTGATGCTTGTAAACGCAGCGTGGCGGACGCAGTACTGTTATCTCATCCATCTTCAAAGGCGAAGCTCGCCTTGGTTTGTGATGATTGTGATGTTGCTATCGGAGCCGTTATGGAGCAACAAATTGATGATATTTGGCAGCCACTTGGGTTTTTTTCTAGAAAATGTAGCAACGCAGAAAAAAACTACAGTGCCTCCGATCGAGAGCTTTTGTCAATATTTGAGGCCATTAAGTACTTTAAACACTGGATTGAGGCGCGGGCGTTCATCATTAAAACTGACCACAAACCTCTGGTGTACGCGTTCAAACAACGGCCTAAAAAAGCTTCACCTCGTCAACTTCGCCAGGTGAGCTACATTTCACAGTTCTCCACTGCCATTGTGCATGTAAAAGGCACAGACAACACTGTCGCAGACGCGTTTTCTAGACTTTGTGAAATCTCCATGCCCATGGCTATCAAATTAGAGCACATCGAAGCAGCTCAAGCAACCGATCCAGAATTATCAAACCTGTTGAAAGGGACAACATCTCTTAAATTACAGAGGGTGCGATAAGACAACAACGTTTCACTGTACTGCGATGTTTCAACTGGATACGTGCGGCCGTATATACCCGAAGGTCTGCGAGATCAAGTTTTTGCGTTCGTTCACAGGTTATCTCACCCGAGTGGTAGAGCGACGCTACGTCAACTACGACAAAAGTTTGTTTGGCCATCTATGAACAAGGATGTTATCAGCTGGTGCAGAGACTGTTTGCCATGTCAGCGTTCAAAGGTCAGCAGACATAATCATCTGGTACCTGATAAAATGATTGTTCCAAATGGCAGATTCGATCATGTTCATCTAGACATAGTAGTCATGCCCCTGCAACGAAATTTCCGGTATTGCTTAACCATGATTGATCGTTTTTCACGTTGGCCAGAAGCCATTCCGCTTACCAACATAAACGCGAGACATTGCCAGGGTTTTTGGACACATTGGTTTTCACGGTTCGGAGCAGCTAAAACTATTACTACGGATCAAGGCACTCAGTTCGAGTCCGCCTTGTTTAAGGAACTAGCAAATCTCGTTGGAAGCAAGCACATACACACGACTAGTTATCATCCGCAGTCAAATGGTTTGATTGAGAGGTGGAATCGGTCGTTTAAAGCTGCGTTGATGTGTAACCCTTATACTCCGTGGCCACAACTTCTCCCGGCTGTACTTTTAGGACTTCGGACATGCTTTAAACAGGATATACAATCATCCGCTGCTGAGATGATATATGGAACACCGATTCGTTTGCCAACTGAATTTTCTGATGATATGGATTCTACAACATCCTCTTCAGATTTTATTTGCAGCTTTCGTGAACATATGCAGAAAATTCGTCCAACTGCGACTTCTCATCATACGAGTCGGAAAGTGTTTATTATAAAAGGTATTGATACATGCTTACATGTGTTCGTCCGCTCAGACACAGTCAAGCATCCCCTCGAGCCTCCCTACACTGGGCCTCACAAAGTTGTCCACAGACAGAGCGACCGGGTCTACGAAGTTAAAATCAACGGCAAGAAAGTTGCGATATCTGTAGACAGACTCAAACCAGCCTTTCCTGGCAAACGATGACGCACAAGGAGATTTGCAGCGTAGCAAACCACGTACGTATGAGAAGTAATACCGAGTACGATTTGTAAATCCGAGACGCCGTCACTAGAGGGGGAGTACTGTGGGCGACATCTCCGCCTCCTCTTGGTGAAGTATTTGAACCGTAACGGCCGCAGAGGACCTGTAGTCATCGGAAGTCGACCATAAAAGCTATCGGGCAGTGGTCGATCTTCAGCGACTGGCATGAGCAAGAAGAAGACTAACGCGAACGATAGACAGCGACGCACATTCTGTTACAATCAAATTACTGTTTCTTATCTTATTAAAATCCAATTGAAATACATACTGAAGGCGTTGTTTAATATTGCAGTGGTAGTTAAACACTCTCCCACATGGTTTTTTTCCTTATTTATTAATTATTAATTTAGTTAATTATTATTAATCAATTAAATCGGTAATTATTCAATTAGAAGGGGGAGGAGTTAGGGAAAAATGGGAAAGGAAAGTTTGGAAATAGTGCAAGTACCAAGGCAAAAGTGGGTGTCGAACCCACGACCTCAGGCTGATAGTCTAAAGCGCTGACCTCTAGGCTACCGAAGTCGGCCCAAGTTGGATAGTATAACCATAACGTGGGATCCTTGTCGTCAATCCTTTTCGAATTTAGTTTTCTAAAATCAATTATCATGCGCCTTTTTTTATTCCCCGTGCCTTTTTTGTCAACGACTCAAATTGGGTTGTTGTACGCTGATTTGGATGGTAGTATTATTTTATTAGTCAAGAGATCCTTGATCTTATTATTGACAAAATCGGCTACCCCCATTGGGTAGGGATACCACTTTGAATACACCGGCTCCTCGTCTTTCGTAGGAATGGTAGCCTTTATATTAGTGTTATAGGGTAGAGATTCGTTAGGATCAGCAAACACCCCTTGTACATTACTAATGGTTTCCTTGAAGGTGCTTCTTACCTCTTTCGGGACAGTTTCTAACTATAAACTTAGGAAACTAACATCCTGGCAAATTAAGAAATTCAGTTTCTCTTCGCCGTGGTCGTGCAAAATCATGCCTCGTTTGAGGTATATGCTCGCGTTGGATCCGTTTAGGAGATCGAGTCCTTTGAATCTATCGAAAGTTGAAAGCTATGGCAGGATAAAGAAGTCGGAATTTACTCCGAAAAGATTTATCCTACACTTGCTAAGTATCTTACTATCTCCATGGATGGACTTTTTTTTTGTTCTTTATATATAATTTTTCTGTTATTATTACTTACAACTTAATTTTAATTGTAAATTAAATTAAATTGTATATACAAAAATTAACAAAACATCTTAAATAATAAGTGGGGAAATGATTTAATAATAATACTAACACCCTAACTCCTCCCATTCTGCGTCGTTTTAGAAGGCGCCTTGCTAGTTTATTTGGATGATTTTTTAATTTTTAAAGCTCTCTATATATTTTTTGGCCTGACGACTTATCACATCGCCAATTTTCGGTATTTTTAACTCGTTTTCATGGTCCGCCGTTCGAATGAACCAAGGGGCATCAGTAAGCATTTGGCCTGCAGTACTCTCACCTTCTTGATGTTTGACCTCGCTTCTATGCCATACACCTGCAAACCGTATCGCCAAGCAGGAGCAACTATGGTTTTGTAAATGTTCACCTTATTTCCCAAGGACAATTCATTCCTGCTTGTTAAAAGCCAATGCAATTTACCAATAGTCTGTCTTAAGGATTTCGTGATACTTGAAATATGCGTCTTGAAAGTTAGCCGCCTATCCAAATACACACCCAGGTATTTGTAACCTGAATGGTGTTCCAGCAGCTGGTTTCCAATAAAAACTCCCGGACAGAAATCCGGCCGTAAGGCGTACGTCACATTGGCACATTTGTTTTTGTTAATGCAAATGTTCCAACGTCGTGTCCAGTTTTCAAAAATATGCAGGTATTGCTGCAGTGAGTCCGTGGCTTCGTAAATGCACTTGTTTCTAACGAGAATGGCCGTATCGTCTGCAAACGTGGCAATGATCAGATCCAGAGGATCCTTCAGTGGTATTTCTGACCCAGTGGGTATGTCGTGCGTGAAGAGGGTATAGAGTGTAGGCCCCAAAACGCTGCCCTGGGGGACACCTGCGCAAATCGTCTTAATGCTAGATTCCACACCATCCAGTACCACTGAGAAGGTCCTATTCTCAAGGTAGCTGCGCACGATTAACCATAGTTGAGGCGGCAAGAGATTCTTGAGCTTACTGAGCAGCCCGTCATGCCAAACTCGGTCGAAAGCCTGCTTTATGTCAAGATACGCTGCCACCACGTACTCCTTAGCCTCAAATCCTTCGAGAATAAAGTTAACCACCCTATTTAGCTGCTCTGGAGTTCCGTAAGATTTACGAAAGCCAAATTGAAAGGAAGGAACTATTTGCTTTACCTTTTTTAAGTCCAGGATCCGTGTCAGCAAACAGCGTTCAAACAATTTTGCTACAGTGGGTAGCAGGCTAATTGGCCTGTAGGGATCTAAGGTGTACGGGCTCTTGCCGGCCTTATGAATCATGCAAATTCTCGCCTTCTTCCACTGCTTCGGCACATATCCCAATCTCAGCACTGAGTTAAAAATGAGGACGAGAAATAGCACAGCTCTTAGCGGCATTGCCTTAAGTGTAAAGTTGTCCAGTCTATCTTCACCTGGAGCCTTTCTAGTGTTCAACCCTTTAATATGTGCTGAGACTTCCTCGGCTGTAATGGGAGCAACCGGGAGGCATAATTGGCCGGCGCTTTCAAGTCTCATATGGATCTGGCGAACGCTGAGTTCCGAGTTGGTATCAAATGGCTGAAATCGAGCTTCCAATTCCTCGGCGAAAGCCTTGGCTCTCTCGCTTAAAGATCAAGCCCAGGATCCGTCAGCCTTCTTGATTGGAAATTTTGGAGTTACCTGTTGTTTATACCTTCTCGCCAACTTCCACAAGGAGTGCTTTGTGGGGTCGTCGGGGGAGACATTTGACAAAAACCTGTCAGTTTCTTCCTGTTTATGCAGCGTTAGCAGCTTTTTGACTCTATTAGACACTCTACAAAAAACCCTGTCCACAATAGACAAAACTGTCCCCTAAGTCTCCTCTTAATAAGCAGCAGTGCTTCAATAGCTGGGGGAAGTCCAGAACGCACTCTTGAGCTATGTGGTGGATTTAAGGGGGAGGCAATGAGAGCACCTGAGTGAACTTTATTTAGGAAGATCGAGTGCACGTCTTCAATGTCTTCGGGCATCAGGATTTCCAAGTTTCAATTTAGAGATTCATCTAGATCTCGGCGAAATGCAGCTAAGTCAGTTCCAGGTGGCAGCAGTCGTCCCTTTATTGTTTTGATCTTCGGAGTGGAATCAAAATCAACCACAAGGGGGAGATGATCAGAGGAGAGTTGATACTCAGTCCTGATAGACAACTCGTCCGAACGCAGCCCATTACAAATGAAAAATTCAATAGCGCTGGGTGTGTGTCTTTGGGCGTACGGGAAATGGTTGACCAGTTGCCAGGATTAGAGCTGTTGAGCTTTGCACAACTTCCTGTAAGCACCTACCCCTTGTATTCGATCTAAATTTACCCCAGAATCTGCTTTTGGCGTTAAAGTCTCCACCTATGAGAAACATTCTTCCTAGATTGCTTAAAAGGTCTTCGAAGTCTACAGTTGACCAATTAAGATGTGGAGGTAGATATAATGCAGAGACTATTAACTCGCCCCTACTGGTTGAAATCTGGATGGCAGCCATCTGTAATTTAGCTGTTCTCACTGGCTCTTGTAAAGAATAGGAGATTTCTTGCTTAATAAGCACAGCCGCTCCTCCTCTAGGCCTGTTGCTGGGATGGTCTGCCTTGTGAATGTTGTAGCCAGGTATAAAGATCTGGATTCAAGTTTGCAGCCATGTCTCAGTGATGAGCAACACATCAATGTTATGGGCGGTAAGGTAATGCTTAAGCTCCTCAACATGCCCAGAAATTCCAAGAGCATTCCACAATCCAAGGCTGAGTGGACGGGGCTACATTTACGGGCATTCACGAAATTGAGGCATAATTGTTTGAGGAACTGATTGCTCTCCTTTAGTTCATTAAGCATTAATGTAATTGTGTCAACTTTAGCAGCCTCTAACCTGTTAATGCTGTCAGGGGTCTGTGGCGATTGCTGCAGATGCACAGCTCTGTTGTTAACATTGCAAGATCTCTTCGGAGGATTGGTTATATGCAAGCCAGCACATAGTGTGTCTGCATATGAGTTGTCCCTTGACCATTACCGCCGGGACGTAACTCACTGTTCTCATAGAATCTTCACTGTTGCTGCCACGCGCCGAAATGGATATATTGTATTTTACGCTGTTTAATTTCTTTTTGAAAACTCGGCAGTCCTTACTCCAAGCAGCATGTTTCTCACCGCAATTTATGCAGCAAAGGTCTTCCACAACCAAACATTGGGTGGTGATATGGATTTGCCCACATTTTCCACAAATCAACTGTCGCAGGCAGTAATTTTTGGTGTGCCCAAATCCAAAGCATCTATAGCACTGAATGACAGTCAGGTTCTTTTTTGGAATTTCCACCAGGACACGTTGCCTGCCTACATGCTGAATTTTCAGAGCCTCCTTATTGTTAGGCGCTTTGGCAAGGTTGAAGAAGAAGAAGTTGTTTGGTACCATCTTTTCAGTGTCTGCTCCATTAACCTTAGTGATTAATTTGTGGGGCCTGGGATTAAACACACCGGTGACTAATTGTTAATTGTTTTACTTATTTATATATTTTTAATATAAATTTATTATGCTAAAATCCAGTAACAACACTACTTTACAATATTATTGTAAAAGTTAAAATTCACCCACTTGTCCTAAATATTAATCTTTACAATAGTCAATAGTCAGTTTATATCTTATAATAGACAATGTACTCTTCTTTTGGGAAATAAAACAAATAAATAAAATTAAAAAAATATTATCAGAAACATTGAAGACATCTTAAATGTAATTGGCGCACACACTACAAAGGAGAGTCAATCTGATAACTTGTTCCATACCATATTGAACACTGTTTCGATAGATTTTTATCTTTAAAAGCCATATTCGAGACATCGCAGTTAACCCTAACAACTTTCTCTAATGATAATTTGGCCAACAACATCAATGATGAAATTGAAAACTATTTTATACAAAAAGACTTGCTATTGCCATTTTTAAAAATCTAAAAAATAAGAAAATCTAAACAATCTTCTCGATTCGATAAAATTCCAAACATAGTTCTTAAAAATTTGCCAAAAGAATTAATAATTGAGTACTGAACACTTTTCAATAACATGCTCAACAATGCATACTTCCCGAAGAACTGGAAAAAGCCAATACTTAAACAATTTACGGCCAATTAGCCTACTACCTAACATAAGCAAAGTCTTCGAAATATGCATAAATATTAACAGAAATAAACATTGTAGTTGTAAATTTGTTAAATGTACACTTATAATATTCATACTTATGTTAAATGAAACACTTAAATATTATATGAAATAAAAATTATTGAATTGAAATAATATAATGACAATTCAAAGCAATTTTCCATGCCTTCACCTTCCTCCGAATCCACCAGACGCTACAATTCTCGTCTATAGCTTGTCCGCAGCACATTAATTTTTTACTAGCCGACGGCATTTCACAATTATTTCACCCACGCGCTCAAGTCGGTATTTTGCAAACATTTCAGAAAAATTAGCAGTTTTCTATATTCCTCTCTTTCGATTCAGATATTGCTTCAAGCAACGTACGTGACACGCACATATTTATATTTCACTAACACTATCAACTGCTTGAACTGCAATGAAGGACCGTGGCAGGCTAGCTTAATGATTATATTGTAAAAAGAAATAATGACCCGTTCTACACCGAAAACAAGTCTTGCAATTCCTCTCTCGCAATAATTGTTTGTTTAGAGAGATGCAAGAGGCTTACGGCGTAACTCGTATTGCTTATAGCTTGGGTGGCGCGCAACTGTTTCGCATTCTCCTTTGTGATCGATCGGTTTTGTCGCCGTTGCTTTATTTCGTTCATTTTGTCAAAAATTACGGGGGTATGAGGTTGAAGCAAGCAACGAGTTGCAGAGTTGGATTCGAACAGCAATATCAAAGAAGAATGATATTGTGTTGCAAGCAATAGCTTACTGCGTGAAGAACGGGTCAATCATAACTTGCTTTTTATCAAATTACTAGAGGCTGGAACAGAATGGTGAATGAGAATCTGAGTCTGCAGCTGAGGCTAAACACCGAAAACATTGTGAATAGAATGCGAGGTTCAGCCTAACTAGGGTTTCAAACCTTGGAAAATAAGAAAACCTTATTTAATGAACCATAAAAGTTCATAGTTATAATTTTTCCATTTTAGCTTTAATTTATTTCTATTTTATTGGAACTACAATGTATACCGGTTAAGTGCAGCCCCTCTTAATTGCATTTTCCGAATAAATGCCAAACATGTTGTACATTTGTTATAAATAAAAAGCCGAAGTGGTACTTCCAAATGAATAGATTACATAAATGCAAATGACTTGTCATTTATGCGATATCCATTATATTTCAAAGGAACAGTAACGGAATCGATAAAATATTATTACAACAGATATATATAAATTAAGAAAATCAGTGATTTGTTTATTTGTTTATTAGCGGCAGCGAGTGCGCGTTGAAAATGTTAATATATATATTATATAATGGGGGTCGATCTATCCTGTTCTTGTGTTACAGGTAGCTGGAAACACTGATGATTTGAAGCCAAGTGAATTTAAACTACTTTGACTTCACGGCTTCAGCCCCAGTGAAGCATTGTATTCATTCACATTCAAACAGCTGTATTTTAATTTTTAACCGGCTTGAGCCCCACTATTCCGTTCCCCACTTAAGGTTATCAGTTCGACTCGCTAGTTCACTTCATCTAGTGAAGACGTGTTTGTAACTGTTCCGCTCTTAAGCCACTCTCACTCTCGTTAACTAACGTTCGCTGCTACGATTTATCAACAAGCAAATTCACCGTTAGGTTGCTACAACAACCGTACATCAAAAGTGAAAAACTTAAAAATTAAACGCCTGCGGGCTGACGGTGATCCGTCTGACGCATCAGTTAAAATAAATATGCCAACATTTAAAAAAATTGCATCGACCCATAATCTTGATAATAGTGAGTACACAAATTATTTTCGTCCTCTGCAAACATTGTCAGATGATGTCACTAGTGACGCATTGCCGACCCAGGACAATACCGACGAGGAACCAGGTGATCCACCGGCAACCAGAGTTCCGCCTATTACGGTATTGAAGAAAAGCCCTAAATATGTTCACGACTTGTTGAAAAACATCAATATAAGTGATTATTTAATAAAGTCAATCTCAATTGGCATTAAAATCTTTGTAAACTCTAAAGATTACTATAACACAGTGTGCTGTAAGCTAAAGGAGCGAGACTGTGAATTACTTTCTTAAAAATTAAAACTCCAAACCATATAAAGCAATACTCTCCGGTTTGGATAAAATGTCGAACGATGAATGAAAATCAATATTAATCCAACTGAGCCTTCACTGCATTGATGTGAAGACTGTGGAAAAAACTACTACAACTGGCTATAAAGTGATACTGTATGTTGTCTACTTTGCAAACAAATTCAGTACGGTCCAGCAACTACATAAAAATTATAGCTGTATTAAACACACAAAAATTCTTTGGGAGTTCAACACAAAGATGCCGAATGAATTAACACAGACAGTTGACAAATAACTCACCTCGAGATAATACGTGGATTTACGCAAATAAAGTAAACAAACATAATATCAAAGCAGAACATAAAAAATTCCGTTATTAAAAGTAGTTAAAACCGGTTTATCAATTTCTTATCAGTTTTTTCACATCAACTTGTCCTACTTCAGCAATAATAGGTTTAGTAATTTAAATAAAACCAAAACCGATCCTCCCGACATTGCAAAGCAACGAATTAAACAAGCATGCCACAAAATTGACCAAACAAAGACATCCTTGTAATGTCGAGGTTAGAACCCAACACTTCTATGGACACAATTTCGCCTGTCTTACTTCGGAAAATAATAGACAACACATGCGAAGGTCCTGTTGAAGAAGAAGGTTATGCGCTTATAAAAACAAAAAATAAGAAGCAAGCATCTAAATTAATCAAACTCGTTCACTTCGACGGTTCCACAGGAGTCGACATCACCGAACACAATTCACTCAACTCATGTAAAGGAGTCATCTAGACAAACTTTTTGCGAAATATACCTGAAGATGAAATCACCTCAGAACTCAAAACCCAAAACGTCCAGGAGAGCAAAAAATTCTCTTAAAAGATAAACCGCAGACACTAAAAGAAACCGGACTAATAGTTTTCACCTTCTCAACACCAACGCTTCCAACGCATTTATATCTTGGCTACGAGGAGTAAGGGTACGCCCGTATATTCCTCTCCCTCTCAGATGCAGAAAGTGCGGACGCCTAGACCATTCCACCAAAGCTTGCAGGTCTACCGAAGGTTGCCTCAGCTGCTGTCTCGAAAAACACCTAGATACTGAAGATATGGAAACCTGCCAAAACACCACGATTTGCATCAACTGTAAACATAACAACATCACAAACTATCTACACAGCATATTCGACTGGAACTGCCCCATCTTCCTCAAGCACAAGAAACTCCAAGATATTCGTGTGTTGGAAAAAACGGACTTCAAAAACGCTGAAAGAATCTACGCTGAACGCCATTCCCCGACGGGTTCGCGCTACTCAGAAACGGTGCGATCGACTCAGCTCACTACCAAACCTGAGAACATAACCTCAAGCTCTCTTCCAACCAACTACCAACAACCCATCAACACTCTCTGACGCAATTCTTCCCACCACCTCTACTCCTCCCCACACAAATACTTCCAAAAAACCTGCCACCAACCCCTTCCACAAATTTTTAGTTCAATCCATAACCGATACAAAACTTAAAATATTATCAAGCAACTTTAAACAATCAATTCAAAAAACAGCAACAAAAAAAATACCTCTTTCGAATCAAAAAATACTGCTGCTCTACTAAATAGCCACGATATCAACTCAATGCCTTAATAATTGTTACATTATTCTCTCAGTGCGGCCTGCTGGGTGTTTGTTGACTTGGACATCATTAGAGAAATGGGAGTTAACGACGGGGACCCTCATATCTCTTTCTCCACTTCAGGTCTAGCACTGCCTCAGCACGCCGCACTTCATCGCATTATACATAGTGCGGTCTCACTGCGGATTACCTGTCGACGCAGCGGAGGCCAAACTCAATAGAACTGTAATTGATCAACTCAGATCAAAGTTAAATTATTTTCAAACCTCATAAAGCATTCTAATCAATATGTCTCTTAGGATTATTCAGTGGAATGGTAATGGTTACATAAACAACTACGATCAATTACAAATTTTAATTAAAAAATTCACCCCAAAAATTATTTCCCTCCAAGAAACACACCCAACACCCAAACACATCATACAGCGTTAATTCAGCCAATGGATCATCTAGAGGAGTGGCCCTCATTCACAATTCCATACAACACGAACAGGCTGTGACTCCGTCGGCGTTTAAATTCACTCCAAAATTACCTTTAATATTTATTTATTTATTTGTAATTAGAAAGATAAAAATAAATTTTTATCCTACTTAAGTAGATCACTAGCTGCTAGGGCTTCCAGCCCACCTTTAATATTATTTGCTCATACATCCCCCCAAACAAAATATTCACCATACGTAACCTACGAAATGTATTAAATTGCCTTAATACCCCTACTGTTATAACAGGAGACTTTAAGAGTTGGTACAATTTATGGGGCTCTGCAATCAACAACCAAAAAGGTTATAATCTGATAAAATTCATTTATCAATCCCCTCTCATACTCCTAAACAACGGTCCACCTACACATTTTAGCACCCACCACACATTCACACACATTGATTTCACACTTGCCACCCCTACTATTGCTTTAGAAGCAAGATGGGAAATTGAAACTGATAATTTTGGCAGCGACCATCTAACTATCATTATATCTCTCTTTGGCAAATCACCTCTCCCAAAATCCACTCCAAAATTCAAAATAGACTCAGCAGACTGGCCCAAATATACAACCGCCTCCTTATTATATCATCGTCAGCGCCCTGTTAGCCAATATTTGAACAAAGAATCCGCAAATCTTGTTAAGATTATTCGGGAAAGTGCCAACATTTCCATACCACAATCCTCACCTGCCTACCGTAAAAACCATGCAGTACCATGGTGGAACCCTCACCTTCAAAATCTCAAGAACCAAAAGAGCACACAATGGTCCCTTCTTAAACGTATTCCCAGATAACATCTTAAAATATAAAAAAGCTAACGCTTTGCTTAAACGGGAAATAAAAATCGCAAAACGCACCTCCTTAGAGGCTTTTACAATAGAAATGAATCCTCACAATTCTACATCTAAAATATGGTCTAAAATTCGCACTTTTTGTGGACTTAGAAATCGCTTACCAATCCACTGAATGCCATCATCTACTTCAACAACTCCAATTTCTAATTAACTGCTCATATCAGAAGAATTCTGTTCTCACTTGTCCCATCAATCACATGATTCCAACTTTAGCCAAACTTTCCTCAAAAACATATACCGGACATCCCCCTTCACGAACTCCTACAATCTTTCATCATCAGCAATTCAAATCGACTCCCCTATCACTTCAATAGAACTTGTTGGTGCACTCTCAAAATTAAAAGGGAAAACTCTTATATATATATCTTACCCTATTATAAAAAAACTTCACCCCTCAGTTATGAGTAGAATCCTCGATCAATACTATACCGTTTTTAGCTCTTTCATACCCCAATACAACTGTAACACTATCTCAGTTTTAACAGTCGTTAAACTCGTTATTTTGGCGAAAATAGATTTTGGCATTTATCTCTATGGAAACGCATCAGTCTCCCAAACCAATAGAATTAAATCCGTTTACCATTCAGCTATAAGAATGGCCCTTGGCGCTTTTAAAACTACGCCCATCAATAACCTTCTCTTTGTATCTGACGTCTCTCCCCTAGAACATAGATTCAACCACATAACAGCTCGTCCTTAGCTAACCCCTTTAAAAATATATCTCACGCCAACATTTTCTTAACTTAAAACAGTCACTCAGAGCATATAACTTCATTTACACCGACGGCTCCAAGTCAGACTCTGGTACATCCTTCAGTATAGTTACTGACAGCAATACTCTCAAATATATACTTCAATATCATAGCAGTATTTTTTCGGCACAAATTATAGCCATCTTTAATGCAATCCACATAGCAAGAAAAAAACCCCACCAGACTGCTATCTGCACTGACACTGACATTACCCTCAATAAAAACCATTTCTAACACCAATAATCTATATTTTATCCACTTCTGATCACCAATTTGGATTAGAACGCATCATGGCACGCCCGAACAACTGCATCGAGTCCTTAATCACATGCTTACTGCGTTTGAGACAAAACAGTATTCCTCTGTAGTCTTCCTAGACGTCAAACAAGCATTCGAGTATGGATCGATAGACTTCTGCATATATTAAAAGTCCTCCTGCCTGGTATATAGTTTGTACTAAAGCGAAGCTTTCTCCAAGGATGAACCTTCTCTGTTGTGGTATTACACAAAAGTTCCACCACCAGGCACATGAGAGCCCTAGGGAGTGTCCTAGCTCCGGTCCTCTACTCCCTATATACGTCTGATGTGCCGACAACTAGAGATGAGCATTTGATTATTGCGACTTACGCGGGCGATACGGCAGTCATCTTCAACTCTGCCTCTCTGAACGAAGCTGCGTTGAAATTGTCCAGCTGAATGGATAGATCCGACTCATGTGCCAGGCGCTGGAATATAGCCATAAACTCTGAGAAATCAGCTCACTGCACCTTCACATTAAGGCAAGGCGTCTTTCCGGTCGTGACTTACAACACAAGCATAATTCCGCAAATGGAGCAAATCCGGTATCTCGGTCTGATACTGGATAAGCGTCTTACCTGGCGTGCACACATTAAGGTAATTACAGCGCGCTGCTACCAAAAGCTCAAGAAACTGGAGTGGCTCCTCCGCCCATCGAATAAGTTATCTTTAACTAATAAAAGGCTCATCTATCTGCAAGTAGTGGCAGCTGCTTGGCGCTACGAAATAAAAATAAAAATTTGGGACACTACTGCTGCCTACAATATCAGAAGAGTGCAGGCGTGTCAGAGCAAGGCTCTCAGAAGATTTACGGGCGCCCCGTGGTACGTCCGCAACACCACGCTGCACAGGGATCTTGCCATGCCAACTGTTATGGAGGTGATTAATTCTCACAGCTGTCGCTACAGACTTCTATCGCACCCAAATCCGCCGGCGTCCTCCCTCACCCGTATCTCAACAAGGCGTAGACTGAAGTGGCTACATCCGCATAATCTCCCCCTTAGAAGCAATCAGCCATGTCATTGCCTTTTCGGCCCAATTAGCATCAATTTTAATTTAGTCTAAGTATAATGTTTTTTTTTCACGTCATTATTTTTTTTTTAAATCCGCTGGCGTCCTCCCTCACCCGTATCTCAACAAGGCGCAGACTGAAGTGGCTACACCCACATAATCTCCCCCTTAAAAGCAATCAGCCATGTCATTGCCTTTTCGGCCCAATTAGCATCAATTTTAATTTAGTCTAAGTATAATGTTTTTTTTCACGTCATTATTTTTTTTTTAAACCGACAAATGTGTTATGCAGTTTACTGCGATAAATGTTGTAGTCTAATTATAAAATTAAAAAATATTGTTTTCCCCTTCATGATCCCCCCCATTCAATTTTCAACACAGCTATAGACAATATCTCAAAAACAATTATGTGCCTAAAATCAACAAACTTGTACAATATATTATAAATATAACATAAGATAAACACTGTAAATACAGCCTAATCATAATATTCATACACGTACATACACTATCCACAACACATTTAAACATTAATACTAGCTTAAGGTTTTTGTTGCTATAGCTTTCTAAGTTTATTTATAATTTATACATTGTAACTAAACTGTATATAATAATAATAAATTAACACAGTTACAACTGCCAGCTTTTCCGCCATGGTTCCAAACAATGCAATGTCAAGACATCCTGTGCTCGTTGTGCTGGCCAACACCCTACGTCTACTTGTACAAAGAGTGATACATATTTATGTGCCAACTGCCAAGGAGGGCATCCCTCTACCGACCAAAGCTGCCCGTGCCGTATTTCGTACCAAAACTTACTAAAAAGGAGAGAGCAAAACGGTTTTGGGAAAGCAAAAAGCTCCAACAATAACTTCATAACAAATGTAAATGATCAGCGCCACATAAACAACAGTAAAAGTAGAGACCTTCCAACTCTCACGCTAAACGGTACTCAACAAGCAAAACCAAGCAGCTATGTTTTCAACTCTAACTTACCTGCTGCCTTTAGTAATATTAATTGTCATACAGACATTGCGGCAAACAGTGCATCGACTTCTCTTACATATAGGAATGCTTTTACTGGTACTCATCAAAGAGCAACATCGGTTAAACCTTCAAGCGATCTCTTCACGTTCGATGAAATTAGCTCGCAACGCAATATCCCAACTAGCTATAAAGTATGTGTACACTTATAAGTAATTTGTCTAATTCACAAACTATTATGGCATGGAACTCTCATGCCGTTCGTAACAAAAGATTAGAGCTATAAAAATATATATAAACCAAATATAGATATTTCACCTACATCTTTACAAAAATGAAAAACTTTTGTCATTTGCTCACATAAGTTAGCCATAACCCTAAAATAAAGTTTAAACTATGTACTAATAGTCTTAATAAAAAATAAAGACATATGTACACATATGTAAAAAAATATAATAAAAAAAAGGTGGGCGATTGCACATCCAACAAGAGACCCCTCTATGCTTATCATTAAAGTTGTGCAAGTCCGAATACAGCAACTCATTTTGCGCGAAGTATTGAAACCGTAGGTAACAAAATATAAATAAAATGCGAAATTAGATAAGCAAGATATGACAAAATGAATCAATAAAATTAAAATAAATGAAAAAACTGCTGAAAATTTAACATAAGCCAAATGCTTCTTAAAAGTTTCTCCGCACACTTTTTTAAGAGAGAAATGTAAACTCTATATGAATAAGTTCTCTTTGATTGTACCTTCCAAAATAATTAAACATTGATAAGCACAAAATGTATACGGATGAAATGAGCCATACACCACAAATAAAGTCACTTAACACCGGAAAGAATATAAAAATGAGTAACGATCGAAAACGTCAATAGACAAATTAATTGCGAAATTCTAATCAAAATGCGGAGCAGATTTAAAACACGTCTGTTAAGCACAAGCACAAACAATCTATAAATATTGAGTTTTTCACTATAATATCTCTCGAGCCGATAAGTGCTGGTGTCACTTGTTAAGTGCGTTTCACAGTCTTCCCATAGTGGGAGATTCTGGTAATCCAAAGCTGCTTCCCATTTAGTTCATATTTCCGAGTCTGCCTTTGACATGACTATGTGAATGAGAATTTGCAATTGCGATCGCTGTGTCATCCCCTATAGGCAACAGAGACCCATATATTCCAGTGACCGAGTGAACCATGTTGCGTAGGGATGATTCAGATGAACTTGAAATAACTGGCAATGCAAAAAGTCTTGAAATACCATCAAAAAACGTTAGACATTTGTTATTATATACGTTATCGAGAGCAGACAATGCTTTTTTATAATTATCTTCAGTTAGTTGTAATACCACAACAGTGTCTAATGCATCCTTCTCTAAACATGAAAGCAAGTGATTAAATTTTTCAACATTAGATAATTCTTGATCACTGTCTACAAGACTGTGGAACATTCCTTTAAAATTTTTAAAGTCAAGGTTAAGACTTGGGCAATTTCATCTTTTGCCATTGTCTGTGATGAAATTATGCTTCATGCAACGTTGATTCTTGTAGAGGTTGCTCATTAGAATGCGCCGATAATGACATCCGTAATGCCTTCGTGGTTATGCACAGATCTTCAAGATCTGACCTAGATGACTCATCCAAATTTCGTCAATGTATTTAGTTAATATATCCATGCGGCATTCGACTTCAAGTACGTTAAACGAAATAGCCTGATCTTCAATCGACTTTTTTATACACTTTATATTATTAGTAAGAGCGTCTAATTGTTTTACAGCCGCGCTAAATGGATGATCAGCGCTGGACTTTAAACAGCCAAAATAAGAAAAAAAACTATTGCAGTTTGAGATCTTGTAATCTCTCACTTTAAATGGAAAAAATGTAGCAGATATTGCTAAAATCACAAACCGCAATCAAAGTATAGTCCAACACATTATACAGCGCTACAACAACACCAACAGTATATAATCCAAAGTAAGGAAACCTGCTGAAAAAAAATTAAATAAAGCGGATGATAGATCGATCCTTCGTAAAATTATATGTAATCGTTCAATATCGACGCCGAAAATAACAAATCAGGAAGCTGACGGCTGTTATCTCCAGTTAACATACATTTTGTTTGACTTTCCTATGTTACCTAACGAAAGCTTTGGTTTATTTTACTTTAAGTAATGACTTAACAGTCTTAATATTTAGCGAATTCGACTATTTTTGCACCAAACTTAGCCATAAATATTGTCCAAGATGACAACCATCTATGTTCCAATTTTCATGGTGCTCGGTCAAACGGTGTTGGATTCCATAGGGAGAGTTTGACGATTAGTGGCGACCGGCATCCCGTGAATTATACTGTGGCAGGCCGTACTGCGGCAAATAGAGACGAGTATCGCCAATGATTCACAGCCCGTAAAATAATGTCGTCGTTAATAGGTGCACTCTCGAATAAGATCTGCTTGGGGAAGTTGTGCAGCTATCACATCGTGAACATACATCAAAACATGACAGTACTTTATTTCAGCTGGCAAATCGTTTATAAAAATATTAAATAATACTCGACCAAAGTGACTTCACTGAGTGACACCGAAAGTTACATGAATAGTCTTGAACCTGACCGTGTTAATGATAACTCTGTGAGTTCTAGAAGTTAGATAAGAGGTAACCCAACTGACTAAGTTGGGTGGAGTACCAAACGCATCATAGCTTTATGTATAAGTAAGAAATGGTAAACGCTGTCAAATACCTTGTTGAAGTTAATATAAATGGCAACCATTTGGCGTTGTTGTGAAAAACTAAGATTGACTAAAGAAGATATTCTAATAAAACGGTCGTGGTGGACATCTTCTTGGTAAACCCGCGTTGGTGATATACGATTGCTTCCAAATATTAAGTAGACTAGAGGTACCTTTTAATAAGTTGCACAACAGACTGGCCTATAAAATTGTCGGCACAGGGCATTAGAATTAAACTGGGTATGCCAGCAGGACCAGGTGAAAAAGTTAATTTAAAAGATTATAAATATTGTAATATTGTATTAGATTCCATCACTGGCAAATTAAATTGGTTAAGATTAGCCAAATAAAAAGGATAAATATTATTGACATTGTTGTTAAAGTTAGAGTATGTCATCTGAAAGAGGATTCGCAATTTCTGCATCGTTAAGTAGCCTAGACACGGTCCTGCATTCACATGCTGTATGCATCATAGTATTAGTGAGCTATACATATGGTAGTCTTACATACGATGATTGAAGAAATATCAAACACCCATATCAGCATGGCTGCCTTATATTTCGCCTATATTCATTTATCTTCCACACAGAGAAGCTGGAAGATCGTAATGCGCTTTATTCCCGCTACTTATAATACTTGTTTGTGCAATTTGTGCATTTAAATTTCTTAAACAAATTTTTTTAAATCAATTTTAGTGAATTTCGCTTTCTTCATATTTCGTTGTATATTGTTTCCATCTCTCTTGCTATTTTGGTGAGTTATTTTTATATTTTATTCTTATTAGAGTAATCTACTTTTTCGAACTTTCTCTTGTATGGCTATTACATTTGCTCACTGCTGAGCTGTTATTAGATTTGCTCTTATTTTCGCTTGTATTGAAAGCTTTTTGTGCCTTTTATGCCTTCTGTTTTCCTGTTTCCTAGAGAAATTAAAGTTTTATTTATTAATTTAATTCTAATTTTAAAGCTTATCACGTATTATTGTAATAATTAATTTATCAACAAAGACAAGTTTGATGATAATAAATTAAAAGGCGTATCTTGCTGCTTATGCGAAAATGTAGCCCATTTGAAATGTGCGGGTTTGACCGGTCTAAATCACGACCGTTTTAGGTGGTCCTACCCAACATGTCTTAGTCGCTAGGGTAACTTTGTGGTCATGTATCTTTGTTTACGAAACAAATTCGTTCAAATTAACAAATTATACAGACAGCTCTCTACTGAGTTTGATGCCGGGGCTAAAATTACACCGAATATACATTTGGCATGCCTATTCAACAGTATCCAGTGCAATAACCGCCACCTGCGGTTACTACTACTCTACTCTTCACTGCTTAATACCCCTACCCTTTTCTTCCCTTCAGAATCTATAACCACATACTCCTCTGTAGTTGTTTCTCTACCTAATCAACCTTCCCATTACACTTCCACTCCCTTACCATAACCTGGCTTTATTCCTCCTACTCCTCCGCCATCTATTGTTCTTAACTTAACCACTGTTAATAGGTCATATTCCTCTAATACTATTCCGTCTACTGTAACTATAGCTACATCTTCTACCCAATCCTCTAATTCCTATTTTTCTTCCTCTCCTTCTAAGAGTTCTTCGCAGACTAATACTGTCTCTACTTCAGCAACATGTATTTTAAAGATGTTGAAAACAGGTTTTAATTGCCAGATTGGATAACTTGTGATTGGATAAATTGGAGAACTTGTGATGACATTTCACGCTATTTGTCTTCAAATCAGTCAGTTTTTCGAATATCAAAATTCGCAAGTTCAGTTTTGCCAGCTCTAGAGAAAACGTTTCTTCAAGCTTTCAGTTCCTGCAGAGGCATTTTCCTGGCCTGACCATGTGGTGGTCCATGAATTTATCCCAAGACATAAAAAAGGCGTATCACCTTACCTACTAGCACTTCCTCAGACTCCCTCTCTAGGTTGTAAAAACACTAACCACCTTCTCTAAACTTACACTTTATTATCAAAATATTAGAGGACTCAACTCTAAACTCTTAACAGTTCTTCTTTTTCGTCCGACATTATTGTTTTTGTTGAAATTTGGTTCCGACGCTCTTAACTCCAAAATTTTTCATGACTCCTACCATAAGTTCCAGAAATATCGCGTAGAGGGTAGTGATGGTGTTGTCCTTATTTCTGCTCTTTCTTCGTATTGTTTTGTCTTGATGATACTGAAGACTTAGAATCCATTAGTGTAAAGATGTCGTTTAATAGCTACAATATATTTATAACATGCTCTTATATAGTTCCTTTGTCATTTGACTATATCTATACATCGCATGCGAACGCTATTCGTAGAATATCAAAATATATAAATGACTCTGACATCTTACTTGTCATAAGTAAATATTGAATTTTTTTTTCAATATTGACTGGATTACTTGAAACGACTTCATTATTGTATTTCGATCCATTTGTAGCGAGTTTGTGTATTTATTTCTGAATCTCTCTTCCCAGCAAATAAACTACATAATTAACAGAACTGATCGCACTCTTGACCTTGCGTTTACTAATTGCCATGAAAACTGTTTACTTCTTAGATCCTCTTCAACGTCAATTCCTGAAGATGTCTATCACCCCACTCTTGAGGTGATTGTAAGTATAAGACATACTTTATCTAGTTCTAATTTTTCTTGTGCTAAGCCGAAACCAGTGTTCTACTTTAAATATACACATTTTAACGGTCTTGATTCCATTATTGCTTCCACTAACTGGTCAGTGTTAAGTTCTTTTTCCGATATTGATGCTGCTGTGCTGTTTTCCAACACAACTATGCTGAGTTATATTGAAAAAGATGTGCCTAAAATTGATATTTCTAACAATTCCCCTAAACCGACGTAGTTCTCCAGAGATAAGAATCAACTTAAAAACGCCAGAAATCGCTTATTTAAAAAATGTTACCGGTCTGGTTCTCTAGTAGATTGTACTAATTACTCTGTAGCTCATTTCAAATTTAATCAGAGAAATAAACTTTGTTACTATAATTACTTATGAAAATTAAAATTAAACATTCAACAAATTCTACACAATTCTATAAATACATCAATACTAAAAAAGGTTAGAGTCATTTCCAACTTTTATGGAATTCATGCGAGTTAGGAATAGCTCTGAAGAGGGGATAGCAAACCTATTCCCAACATTTTTCAAAAGTACGTACACTAATAGTACCTCTGGATATGGTTTGCTATACCCCTATATAATTGATAAATATAATCATTTTAGTTTGACTTTAGTCTATGTCTTCCTCTTTACATTTTATTAAATAATTCCCTTCATCACTTCATCATTTCCATAAGCATTTGGATATAATCTTATATAATTTCAATATTTAAAAAGGGAAGTAAATCCGACTTCTCCAGCTATAGGGGTATTGCCAAGCTGTGCACTATCCCTAAGTTGTTTGTCCAAATTATTACGGATAAGTTATGATACACTATATATCTAATTTTAAGTACATCTCAACATGGTTTTGTGAAGAACCATTCAACTGTTACCAATCTGTTGCAATTTACCTCTACCGTTAACTGCAACTTCTCGGTAGGTAGTTAAAACGATGTTATATGCACTAATTTCAGCAAAGCTTTTGACACAGTATAGCATACTTTACCCTTAACAAAACTTAAAGCGTTTGGTATTCCTCTTCCCTTAGTTCGATGACTTTCATCCTATCTTGATTGTCGAACACAAAGTGTATGTCTGGCGTCCATTAAGGTAATCACCTTGGACTTTTGCTTCCCAATATATTCATCAACGACTCACCTACTGTTATCAAACACTCCCATATTTTAATGTACACAGACTATGTAAAATTATTTTTATGCCTCAATGGCCCGTCTCAGCGGTTCCTCCTACTTGTTGTTCCTGTAACTATCGTATACTTAACTCTAATAAATGTAAAGCTATATCATATTTCAATTAAGTTTAAACTCATATTACATCAAGGGTAATAAATTAGAACACGTTTCTCAATTTATTGACCTTGGAATTTTGGTTGTCTCCAAGTCGCATTTCGGCACTAACATTTCCTCTTCAGTCTATATGGCCAGAGATGTCCTCGGCAATATTAAATGCTGGTCTAAGGAATTTAACAATCCTCATACAAACAGAGTGCTGTACACGTCACATGTCAGACTTATTGTTGAATATGGGTTTTGTGTTTGGAATCCTCAATATTAAAGGTGTATTGATTTCATTGCGTCTGTTCAAAAACAGTTTCTACTCCTTGTTCTCGGCGCTGGGAACCTAATGCGAGCCTTCTATAATGTCGGAGTGGTTTGAAATTATTCAATATTTCCTACTTTATGTAGTCGTAGGACACTCTTGGGCGTAACCTTCATTCATAATATTATCTATGGTAATATTAACTCTACTTAATTACTGACTTTGATTAGTTTCAATTTACCTGCTCGATTCACTAGGCATTACATACCTATTAGCCTCGCATTGTGTAGAACTTGTTACTTATAGCATGATCCCTTCAATGTTTTATGTAAATCTTTTAACACTCACTATGCGTTAGCTCTTCCTCTGACCACTATCAATGTCTTAGAAACTAAATTAAACTAATGTTAAATTGTTGTTGTTTGGTAAATTTTTTTAGTGATTTTTGGTGCTTCTAGCGTCAAACAAGTGAAGTAAAGTTATAAAGGAAAAATAAAAAAATATATATAAATACATAAATTTCCACAACATTATTTACTAAATTATAAAAAAGAAATATTTTAATTCCACGAAATCTTTGGAAAGCGCTTATTTGTTGTTTCCTCCGATCTGCACTGCTGGTTGCTCCTACATGAGTGACCAGGCGGACCACAGTGCCATAGCCATCAAAAAACATAGCCTTGCTCCCATTCACATCATGCCTGCTTTTTCGAACAAAGCTGCTGCTCCGTTGTTGGAGTGGTTTTCGTCGCCCTCATCAGGTAACCGTATAAAGAAGAAGCGTAAACCAAGTTCGTCAAAAGAGATAAGTATTAAAAAATTTAGCAGAAAACAACTTTTGGATGCAAATCGATTCACACCACTTAGTAGCGATTCTGACGCTTCTGACATGGAGCTTTCTTTTAAAGAAGTGTGTACCAATAAGAGCGAAACACCTTCTCTAGAAACTGTAAACGCCAATGAAACCGTTGCTTCGACCAGTCGGCCTGAGACCACTACTCATAATCCTATTATAAATAATCGAGCTGATTCAAGGATTCATAACAAATCTCCGAAGTCACCACTCATTTTCATTGTCGGCATCACAATCATTAACGGTTTATTAGCCAACCTTGACACTGTAACCGAACCCGAATCATACATGCTGAAGGCCTCTCCTAAAGAGGGTCTGAGAATCCCGCCCTCCACCAGTGATGCCTATCGTAGTATTATACTCCATCTTGAGCTGCTGAACATTACGTTAAATTCGTATCAGTTAAAAGATGAAAGGATTGTTATTCGCGGCCTTCACCACTCAACCCTCGTCGAGAATATTAAACGAGAACTTGCCGACAAAGGTCATTCTGTACGCAACGTGCACAACCTAAAAAGCAGGGCTAATGATCCGCTCAACCTGTTTTTTGTGGACCTTGAGCCCAACGCCAGCAACAAAGGGGCTTATGATATAACATATATATATTATATATATATATGTATGGCACGACCGAACAACTGCATCGAGTAGTTAATCACATACTAACTGCGTTTGAGACGAAACAATATCCCTCTGCAGTCTTCTTAAACGCCAAACAAGCATTCGTTATGGTATGGATCGATGGACATCTGCATAAATTAAAAGTGTACTAATGCGAAGCTTTCTCCAAGGACGAACCTTCTCTGTGGCGGTAAGAGACTTCAACCATCAGGCACATGAGAACCGGTGCCCATCAAAGGATTTTCTTAGCTCCGGTCCTCTACTCCCTATATACGTCTGATATATCGACAACTATAGATGAGCATTCGATTATTGCTACTTACGCGAACGATATTGCAGTCATCTTCAACTCTGCCTCTCTGAACGAAGCTGTGGAGAAATTGTCCAACTACCTGGATAGATTCCACTCATGGGCCAGGCGCTGGAATATAGCCATAAACTCTGAGAAATCAGTTCACTGCACCTTCACATTAAGGAAAGGCGTCTATCCGGTTATGACTTACAACACAAGCATCATTCCGCAAATGGAGCAAATCCGGTATCTCGGTCTGATCCTGGACTAGCTTCTTACCTAGTGTGCACACATTAAGATAGTTAGAGCGCGCTGCTACCAAAAGCTCAAGGAATTGGAGTTGCTCCCCGCCCTTAGGGGATAAGGATAATAAGGATAAGTTATCCTTAACTAATAAAAGGCTCATCTATATGCAAGTAGTGGCACCTGATTGGTGTTACGCCAAAAAAATTTGGGGCACTACTGCCGCCTACAATATCAGAAGTATGCAGGCGTGTCAGAGCAAGACTCTCAGAAGATTTACCTTCTCCGTGCCAATTGTTATGGAGGTGGTTAATTCTCACAACTGCCGTTATCAATCCAGACTTTTGTCGCACCCAAATCCGATGGCGTCCTACTTCATCTATATTTCCACAAGGCGTAAACTGAAGAGGCTACAGCTGCATGATCTTCCCTAAGAAGGAGTCAGCCTTCTATGTCCTAAGACAAGGTGTTTCTCCAGTTGTAACTTACAACACAAGCATCATTCCGCAAATGGAGCAAATCCGGTATGTCGGTCTGATCCTGGTCTGATATATCGACAACTATAGATGAGCATTCGATTATTGCTTCTTACGCGAACGATATTGCAGTCATCTTCAACTCTACCTCTCTGAACGAAGCTGTGGAGAAATTGTCCAACTACCTGGATAGATTCCACTCATGGGCCAGGCGCTGGAATATAGCCTTAAACTCTGAGAAATCAGTTCACTGCACCTTCACATTAAGGAAAGGCGTCTATCCGGTTATGACTTACAACACAAGCATCATTCCGCAAATGGAGCAAATCCGGTATCTCGGTCTGATCCTGGACTAGCTTCTTACCTAGTGTGCACACATTAAGATAGTTAGAGCGCGCTGCTACCAAAAGCTCAAGGAATTGGAGTTGCTCCCCGCCCTTAGGGGATAAGGATAATAAGGATAAGTTATCCTTAACTAATAAAAGGCTCATCTATATGCAAGTAGTGGCACCTGATTGGTGTTACGCCTAAAAAATTTGGGGTACTACTGCCGCCTACAATATCAGAAGTGTGCAGGCGTGTCAGAGCAAGACTCTCAGAAGATTTACCTTCTCCGTGCCAATTGTTATAGAGGTGGTTAATTCTCACAACTGACGGTTGAGTGGTTTCTACGAAAACTAAATTTGTTATATGTAATTATGGGGCTACTTTCCAGGATAGGTCTTAGGCTTAGTATCGCGTTAAATAGATTTCCTATGTAGTCTAGTGTCTCCTTTTTTATGTTTAATGTCGTATTTTATAGTTACAATTATTTCTTTCGTAGAGATCTTCTTGAATGCTGAACGACCTCCGTGCAGAGGAGGTAGTGAGTCATCATTAGTATCATTGTTAGTATCATTCTCCGCAAATAAACTATCGTAATAATTGGCTAATGTTGTAGCTTTCTCAAGGTCTCTTCTAGCCCATGTCCCGTCGTCCATTTTCAGTTGTGGTTGATGAATTGTCTTGTTTGTCATTTTTTTTGTGTGTTTCCACAGAGAATAGTCTGAGCATCTTTTCGGGTTTAAGTTTTGGAGATACTTTTCTAGTTGTTTTCGTTTTTGTTCGATTAAATATTTTTTAGTTCATTGGTCGCTTTGTTGTACTGTTTTTTAGCAGATGGGGCTCTGATTGTTTGCCCAATTTTCTTAAGATTTCTCTTTCTGTTGATAAGTCGTCGGAGAGAAGGTGGAGTGAAAGCATTGCGCTCTGTGGTCGTATGTGTAGGAGTCGACTTTAGCGCAGCTTTCTCGGTTGCATCATTGAAGAGAATCACTGCTGATTCTATGTGGCTATTAGTTGTAATTGAAATATTTAGCGGCAGCGATCGCTTTATATAATCTCTGTAAGTTTCCCAGGCAGTGCGGTGATTGTGTATCTTGTTGATTTTACGATGCGTTAATACGCTGTTTTGGTAGTCAAGTTGGATTGGAATATGGTCTGAAGATAAATCTACTCTTGATTTTATTGCGAGCTTTCGTATATCAATATTTTTATTTATATAGAAGTCGATGAGGTCAGGTATTTTTTTTTTGTCAGTAGGCCAAAAGGTTGGTTCGCCGTTGCTTAAGTGTGTTGCCTTTACTATGTATACAGCCCTCAGTAGGTCCTTACCTTTTATGTTTGACATTCTAGAGACCCAAGCCCTGTTTTTTTCGTTAAAGTCTCCACCGATAATAAAGCGTGGTCCAAGAGTTTACAGGAAGTCATTATATTGTGTCAAAGTGATCTTGTGTTTAGGTGCACTGTAGGCAGCTGCTATAGTTAGAGATCCCAAAGAATCCGTGATTTGTATATTAGTGGATTGCATGTCCTCTAAATGATAATTTTCGAGTTCTATATGTTTGAGTGTGTTTTTAATAATGAACGCTGTGCCTCCGTGGCCCGTTCCATCAGGGTGATTTGTAGTATAAGTCATGTAGCCATTTATCTGAAAGTTATGTTAACGTCTTAGGTGCGTTTCAGATATTAGGGCGATGTCAATTTGGTTGTTGTCTAAAAATGTCTTGAATCCGAGTTTATGATTATTGATTCCATTGGCATTCCATGCAATTATTCGTAGTTTATTGTCCATTTTTGTTGTCTAGTTTTGTCAATAATACTGTCATTATGTTCATCATGTTACTCATTTGCTGCGCTAGTTGTTTTGTTATGTGTTTTATTTCCGCCAGATCATTTTAAAATTCAATCTTATTTTTTGCGTTTTTATTGGACTCGTTTTTATTGGGTACGTTTTTGTTCTCCTTCACATCTCTTTGTTGAGGTTGTACCTGATTTGTGGGGTTTCTATGGTTAGTGGCTGCTGTTTGGGCGTACGTTAATCCAATTTTAACTTTGTTTGATGGTTGTTGTTCTGCCTGTTGGTCATTTTTTAGAGTCTCTCTCTCTTAGTGAGGGAAATCTCTTAATTTTTAGGTGGTTGTATACTGCACATCCCTTATAGTTGGCTATGTGTGAGCCGCCACAAAGAGCGCATTTAATTTGATATACACTTATTAGTTTGCAGTCAATAGTCATGTGCTTGCCAGCGCATTTCACAGAGATCGGGTCTTTGGTGCAAAAATTTCTTGCATGACCATATTTTTGGCAGTTTGGGCACTGAGCTATCGTGCTTTTGGGGTGCGGAGAAGGGTGGTGATGTTGTATATTCTTCTATTATTAGCGTTGGCTTTTAGTTAGATGAAAAATAGAGGCAGGGGTTTCTTTGTCAATTTTTGTTTTCGTTGTGTATATTAATAACGTCGTGGCCTAGTTCCGATAATTCATTCTTTAGTTCGTCAAGATCAGTGGCGTAGTGCATATTCCTTAATACACTCTTGAATTCCCTATCCTCTTTGGGCTTAAAGCTGTAGTATTTAGTATGGTTAACTCTAAGCATCTTAACCACCGCCGAGTAGTCCGACGAGTGGTTTGTCTGTGTGCGTACTTCGTTGTTTTTAAGTGTTTTTAATATGTAGCTTTGTTGTATTGTGTTTTTCAGAGCTTTGCTTAGTACGTTAATTTGTTCTACGTCCTGTACCTATATTGGTGGTGGTTTGTGAATTTTAGTAGATGGCCGAGGTAGATTTGGCGCATTAGAAGTTGCTTCTGTACCACTGTCGTTTTCAGCCGTTTCGTCTTGTGAGAGGAGTTCGAACCTGTTATTAGTATTAGGCGCGCTCAGCCAGTACTTTTGCAGTGTTGTTTCTGTTGTCGTTTGTGTTTGAGTTTTTTTCCTATTGCTATTTTGTTCGGAAGTGTTGTTGGGAGAGAGCTTACTACGGTTGCGTTTTATTTTTGACTCTTGTGGGTTTTAATTGGTAGAAGTTTTCTTGCGTGTTTGATGTTGTTTCTCTGATGAATGATGTTGCTGAAGAGAGGGAGCAAACTGGCATTGTAGCAGAGAAAGTTTACGTGGTCGTTGTTGTGAGGAGTGAGATAGCAGCTGATGTCTGCGTTGTAGTTGTTGTTGTGGTTGTTGGTGGAAAAGAGGAGAGTGGCGTCGTTGGTGAAGCGCATTGTGCACTCCACGGCAGAGGCTGCATATTACCTGTAGCCATTTAACAGCTGACAGTTAGTTGAGCGGTAGAGCGAGAGGTTGTGTTTGTTTGTGTTGAAGATGCGTTATTGTTCCCAATTTGTGTGTGTGGAACTGTTTGATGTATTGCGGGAGAGCATGAACGCGCTCTCTCAAAATTAGCGGGAAGTGAAGCTTGGTTAGAGTCCCTGTTGTTGTTGCTGTTGTTTGAATAGCTTGAGGATGTGATAAGTTATACGTTGTTGTTGTTTGTGGTGACAGCTGTTAGAGCGTAGGGTACTCTCATGCTGTTTTTTAATGGTGGCTGATGCTGATTTTGCGTGCTGCGCACAGTCGCGGGACTGCGTTAACAGGCATTCCTGAGCCCAGACAGCCTTTTTTTGTATATTCTTGTTGTTGATTATTTTGCCTTGTTTTATTTTTGTATTATTAAATTCAGAGTGCGAGTCACTTACTCCGAATCGAAGTAATACGTTAAACTAAGTAATACGTTGTTTAAAACTTTCTTTCTTGATGGGCTAAGAAACTTTTCTATGTTGCGTGGTCCGCCCAGGTTTATGGGGCAGGAAGTTCATTCCGACGTAGGCGCATAGTTCTGCTCGTCTGCAAGAGTGAAAGAGCTAGTGGGTTTGGATGTTGCGAGAGTTTCAGGTGATATTGCTGATGCAGTTGGACCAGCTCCGTTTTGATTAGAGGGATGTATAGATCTCTGTGGATGTTCGTATTTGACATGTACCAGAGAGCACCTGTTAGTGTGCGAAGTATCTTTGATTGTGCTCTTTGGATAACTTCCACATTTCTTGGGCTTGCGTTCCTGCAAACCTGGGGACCGTATGTCCAGATTGGCTTTATTATTGTATCATATAGTAGAACTTTTAGATCGAGCCTTAAACCAGATCTTCGGTTTAATAGCCAACGGAGGGATTTGGCTTTTAATTTCATACGGATTTTGTTGGCTTCTATATGCTTCCGCCAGGTGAGTCTTCTATCCAAGTGAACTTCTAGGTAAGCGACTTCTGTTGAGTGCGGGACAGTAGTGTTATTAAAGGTGATAGACGGGCAGTCGCTTTTATTTAGAGTAAATGTCACGTGCTTACATTTGTCCAGATTGAGATTTATACGCCAATTGTCCATCCAGTCCGATACAAGTTGCAGGTGGTCGCTTAGCTCTTTTGACGCTTTTTCATGGCAGCGTGAGCGACAGGTGATTTCAGTGTCATCTACAAAGGTTAATGTCAGGAGCTGGGTGCTTGTAGGTATGTCAGCGGACAGAGAACACTGTTGTTTGGAACGCCAGCATTTATGTTATACTTCTTTGTGGTAAAATATTTGCATCTCACTACAAATAGACTTTTTGTGAGGTATGATTCCAGTAGTTTATGTGAGTTCTGTGGAAGCATCCTTTTTATTTTGAAAATAAGGCCAACATGCCATACGCGATCAAAAGCTGGAGCAACGTCAATGAATATAGCTGAACAGTATTCTCGGTGTTCAAATGCAGTTCTGATTTCCATAGTGACTGGGTTTACTTGCTCGATTGTACTGTGATTTGGTCTAAAGCCGAATTGATGTGTGGGGATAATGTTATTCCTATTTAAATGTGGTGAGAGTTTCTTAATAAAAATTTGTCAAATACTTTCGACAACAAGCTTATAGGCCGGTACGGGGAGAGCATCAATGTGTCTTTCCCTACTTTCGGGATCAAGATTATTACTGACTTCTTCCATGAAGCTGGAAAATAACCCACTCTAAGTATTGCGTTGAAGAGCATTGTAAGGGATGATATAGCGCTTTTCGGTAGCTCAATAATCATTTTTGGGGTGATGAGGTCGTACCCTGCCGCCTTCTTTAAGATTAATTCCTTCTGAATTACCGCACTTAACTCATTTGAATTAGTTTTAGGTATGCTGCTAGTAGGAAACGACGTGCATATCAGCTGGGGAAGCTGGAATCCGTTTCTAGGCATGTTTGGTTGGAAAACGGATTTGAGGTGCTTAGCAAAGGTCCTTTTCCTCATCAGATCGCGCCCAGATTCCACGTTGGTTCCGTATGGGGCAATCAACTATTATTGGAGGATTCACGAGGTCTTGTTCTTTTCAAATCGAATACTTAGGGCTCGTTGGTGAGAGGTTCTCAATGACTACATTGAGTGCCTTTGGATTTTACGTGCTTCAATCTTTAGAGAATTTCTTAAAAGTTTTTTTGCAGGTTTGAATCTGTCAAGTGACGCGGGGCAATGACTTGACTGCCCTTCACGTCTTATACTATACGCGTCCAATTTCAGCGCTATTTAATACTACAGGTTTCTTGATATCACTGCGTGCCTTCGGTATCGTGACAACGAGAGCACTCGCATTGGTTGAGTTGAAATGGTTTAGTAAGTTGTTAATATCTGATTCGGTGCCAAGTTTTGTCTCATACAAATATGGGCGCTTACGTATTCGTTGTACCTGAGCCAATCAGTTTCCCATGAAGTAATCACAACGGAATGAGTACTTTCTCTGTAGTTCTACACTAGGTGCTATGTGACTGGTGAATGATCTGATGCGAGCTCGGCTTGAGTTTCCGTTGTAATCAAAGTTCGTGAGATGGTGCGAATTACTGCGAAGTCAATTAAGTCGGCAACTGTTCCTCGGGTCTGCTGGCCAACATGTAGGCCTAACCGGAGAAGCAAAGTCGAGTTTCTTGCCTGAGTTTATTATTGCTTTGTATAGCTGTTTTCCTTTGGGATTTGCAAGTCGAGAGCCCCAGTGGGGGTGCTTAGCATTAAAGTCCCCTACTGCAAGAAATGTACGCCCTAGGGTATCGAAGAACTGCTTAAAGCATGATTCGGAAATCGGAAATCTGGGTGGGCAGTAGACTGCTGAAAGCGTCATCTTTCCAGTTGAAGTTTCGATGACAATAGACGTAGTTTGCATATAGTTCTTTGAGTATAATACTGACTGGTAATGTTTTAGCCGCTTCCTAATAAGTGTATCCGTTGCGCCGTGTGCTTTGACATTGAGGTGATTTGAGTAATAGAAGGAGCAGCCTGATATTTCAAATTGGATTTGTTTATAAGGTGCGTTTCGGAAAGCAATAAAAGATCAGTTTCTGTTTCGGAGAGGTTTTTTGTGAGCTCAAGCTTGTGCTTCGATACGCCATTTGAGTTCCAAAACTTTATTATGAGTGGCAATATTTTAATTACGAAGTGTTCCTATGATAAGTCTTTGCGTTTTAAGTATCTCCTGAAGCATGTTTTGTATCATTAAAGTACTTTGAGACATGCATTGTTTAAAACTAGCAACCATTTATTTAAGAGAGCTATATGGTGTACTCTCGTACAGTGATATCCTCCAAATGGTAAAGAAGGATGAGAGCCTCAAGATTGTTGGGGAGAAAGTAAGAAAGGTCCGTAGAACACGGAAAGGGGAAATTCTTCTGGAGCTCAACCGTGGCGCAGGAATGAGATACAAGACCTAAAGGACAAAATGAGTGAGGCCTTGGCCGAGCGAGCGACGGTTATAGCAATCACCCAGGAAATCCAGGTAGAGATCAGAGATCTGGACGATGTAACCACCGAAGACGAGGTACTGGAGGCGGCACGGAAAATATTGAAGCAGCCGGAGCTTACAGCGTCCTGTATTCGCAAGCTGAAGCCAGCGTTTGCGGGAACCCAAATGGCTATCCTCGCTCTACCAACTCTATTGGCAAAGCAGTTATTGACAATAGGCAAAATTCGGATTGGGTGGACGGTTTGCAGGGTCAAAGAGCGTGTGCAACTGGAGCGTTGCTTTAGATGTGTCGAATTCGGGCACGTCTCTGGAGTTTGCCGGAGTAGCGTGACAGGAATACATGGTGCTTTAAATGCGGAGAGGCCAACCACAAGGCAAACGTCTGCACTTCATTGCCAAAGTGCTTTATATGCGCAGCAAAAGGCAAGGACGCAAACCATCAATCAGGCGGCCGGGGTTGCTTTCCTGTAACTGAGAGGAGCGGACGTCTCAGGAAAAACCAAAATTAGATTCTTACAACTGAATCTAAACCACTGCGCGGATGCGAACGACTTACTAACCCAATCAGCGCACGAGCTCAAAATCGACGTTGCCATACTTAGCGAATCATACCGTGGCCACCCCTCCCCGGACTATTGCGCAGACTTATCAAAAAATGCAATGATTGGGTGTTACGGATCTACCAAAATGCGCTGCGGAATAACACTCGCGAAAAAATGGTTTGTTCAGGCCAAGATATGGGACCTATGGATTTACAGCTGCTATCTGCCGACCAGCACCAGCTTGGAAGAATATGGCGCAATGAACTTGACGAACTCGTCGAGTATGCAAGATCCCATCACCCCACTGTCATCCCGGGCGACTTTAATGCCTTGGCGATCAAGTGGGGCTGCCCCGCCACAAATACGAAAGAGCTCTGTCTTCTGGATGCATTCGCCATACTTGATATTGTCTTAGCAAACTCGGGCTCAGGACATACGTTCTCTCGACAGGGAGGCGGGTCCATCATATATCTCACATTGGTAAGTGCCTCGATAGCGAATTCCATAACTTGGTCCCTTAGTGAACACTATACTGGAAGCGATCACCTGGCTATACTATTCTCGATTCATGAAAAGATAGAAGAAAGTTTGCATCGCCAGACCCAATACCAATTAGGATACAGGGTGGAGAATTTCAGCCCCGACATCTTTCACGAGACGCTGAGCACAGAGACTACCGAGGAGCCGATGACTGCTGTAGCCTTGATGACTCGGGTCCAAGCCGCCTACAACGCCAGCATCCAGCCCAGACGCAGGTATAAGAGACACCATGAGGCAGCCTACTGGTGGAACGACGAACTAGCAGCGGCCCGTGAGAGATACCTGCGAGCACGGCGACTACAGAAAAGAGCTCGCGATCAGGAGAGGGCATTCGAGTTGCAGCATTTACTCAAGCGTAGATGGAAAGAGCTAAAAGTGGCGATTCGCGAAAGTAAAAGGCGTTGCTTTGTGGCCCTATGTGATGAGGCTAAACACAATCCTTGGGGACGAGCATACCGGATCGTCGTAGAGAAAATAAAAGCCCCAAGACCAACAGCGCTTACCGATGCATTGGAAATGGCACATATAGTGGCGACCCTGTTTCCCCAACCGCCATACGTCACTGAGAGGTACACCAGCACAGCACTGGATGATAATAATGGCTTTTATTCAGTAAGTCAAGAAGAGATGTGCCATGCAGCCCGGAGGGTAGCGAACTCGAAGTTACCTGGTCCCGATTTGGTGCCAAACTTCGTACTAAGGGCGGCTTTAACTCTGTTCCCGGTCACTTTCAGCAGAGTGTACACGCAATGTCTGGGCCGCGGGGTCTTTCCCACAAGGTGGAAAATACAACAACTAGTGTTGATTCCAAAAGCATACAAGGATCCAAGGGAACCATCCTCGTATTGGCCCATCTGTTTCCTCGGTTACGCCTGAAAAATTTTCGAGAGAATAATATTTGACAGAATCGAGGCAGAAGTGCGGAGTTCTGGTGGCCTGTCTTCTATGCATTTCGGGTTTACTAGGAAGAAATCCACTGTAGACGCTATTCAGGAGCTAACCAATACAGCTAAGGCGGCAATCGAAGGTACGCGATGGAAGGGGGGTACCAAGCAATACTGTCTTGTAGTGACCCTAGACATTAAAAATGCCTTTAACTCAGCGAGGTGGGACAAGGTTTTGAAAGCTCTCTGTTCCTTTCGGGTCCCTAACTATCTTATTGATATCATAAGGAGCTAATTCAGCGAACGCATACTCCTCTACAACACAGACGAGGGCGTCACATAGTATAAGGTAACCGGAGGCCTACGGCAGGGATTGGTCCTAGGACCAACCCTGTGGAACATTATGTACGATCTTCCCTTAGTTCGATGACTTTCATCCTATCTTGATTGTCGAACACAAAGTGTATGTCTGGCGTCCATTAAGGTAATCACCTTGGACTTTTGCTTCCCAATATATTCATCAACGGCTCACCTACTGTTATCAAACACTCCCATATTTTAATGTACACAGACGATGTAAAATTATTTTTATGCCTCAATGGCCCGTCTCAGCGGTTCCTCCTACTTGTTGTTCCTGTAACTATCGTATACTTAACTCTAGTAAATGTAAAGCTATATCATATTTCAATTAAGTTTAAACTCATATTACATCAAGGGTAATAAATTAGAACACGTTTCTCAATTTATTGACCTTGGAATTTTGGTTGTCTCCAAGTCGCATTTCGGCACTAACATTTCCTCTTCAGTTTATATGGCCAGAGATGTCCTCGGCAATATTAAATGCTGGTCTAAGGAATTTAACAATCCTCATACAAACAGAGTGCTGTACACGTCACATGTCAGACTTATTGTTGAATACGGGTTTTGTGTTTGGAATCCTCAATATTAAAGGTGTATTGATTTCATTGGGTCTGTTCAAAAACAGTTTCTACTCCTTGTTCTCGGCGCTGGGAACCTAATGCGAGCCTTCTATAATGTCGGAGTGGTTTGAAATTATTCAATATTTCCTACTTTATGTAGTCGTAGGACACTCTTGGGCGTGACCTTCATTCATAATGTTATCTATGGTAATATTAACTCTACTTAATTACTGACTTTGATTAGTTTCAATTTACCTGCTCGATTCACTTGGCATTACATACCTATTAGCCTCGCATTGTGTAGAACTTGTTACTTATAGCATGATCCCTTCAATGTTTTATGTAAATCTTTCAACACTCACTATGCGTTAGCTCTTCCTCTGACCACTATCAATGTCTTAGAAACTAAATTAAACTAATGTTAAATTATTGTTGTTTGGTAAATTTTTTTTAGTGATTTTTGGTGCTTCTAGCGTCAAACAAGTGAAGTAAAGTTATAAAGGAAAAATAAAAAAATATATATAAATACATAAATTTCCACAACATTATTTACTAAATTATAAAAAAGAAATATTTTAATTCCACGAAATCTTTGGAAAGCGCTTATTTGTTGTTTCCTCCGATCTGCACTGCTGGTTGCTCCTACATGAGTGACCAGGCGGACCACAGTGCCATAGCCATCAAAAAACATAGCCTTGCTCCCATTCACATCATGCCTGCTTTTTCGAACAAAGCTGCTGCTCCGTTGTTGGAGTGGTTTTCGTCGCCCTCATCAGGTAACCGTATAAAGAAGAAGCGTAAACCAAGTTCGTCAAAAGAGATAAGTATTAAAAAATTTAGCAGAAAACAACTTTTGGATGCAAATCGATTCACACCACTTAGTAGCGATTCTGACGCTTCTGACATGGAGCTTTCTTTTAAAGAAGTGTGTACCAATAAGAGCGAAACACCTTCTCTAGAAACTGTAAACGCCAATGAAACCGTTGCTTCGACCAGTCGGCCTGAGACCACTACTCATAATCCTATTATAAATAATCGAGCTGATTCAAGGATTCATAACAAATCTCCGAAGTCACCACTCATTTTCATTGTCGGCATCACAATCATTAACGGTTTATTAGCCAACCTTGACACTGTAACCGAACCCGAATCATACATGCTGAAGGCCTCTCCTAAAGAGGGTCTGAGAATCCCGCCCTCCACCAGTGATGCCTATCGTAGTATTATACTCCATCTTGAGCTGCTGAACATTACGTTAAATTCGTATCAGTTAAAAGATGAAAGGATTGTTATTCGCGGCCTTCACCACTCAACCCTCGTCGAGAATATTAAACGAGAACTTGCCGACAAAGGTCATTCTGTACGCAACGTGCACAACCTAAAAAGCAGGGCTAATGATCCGCTCAACCTGTTTTTTGTGGACCTTGAGCCCAACGCCAGCAACAAAGGGGCTTATGATATAACGAGGCTTTGCCGTCAAATAGTTAAAATCGAGCCGCCTCATCCGTTCAAAGATGTACCTCAATGCCATCGCTGCCAGGAGTTCTCGCATACTAAGAGGTACTGTCGCAAACAATTTAAGTGCGTCAAATGTGGCGAAGCTCACGCCACAACTTCTTGCAAAAGGAGGAGCACTTTGCGGCGAGGAGCACACTTCGAATTATAAAGGCTGCATTAAATACAAGGAAGCGATTGCAGGAGATTCGTGGCAAGACGCCCTGCACCAAGCGCCTCTCAACACCATGAGGTATATGTGCCTAACAAGATTGTTGACGGGGTGTCGTATACTGATGTATTTAAGAAATCGGTGTATCACCAACCGGCACAACAGAAACTCCTACTTGAGCAGCAGAAGCTACGTAAGCAACAACAAAAATAAGTCCAACTACCTATTCAACCTCACTTCGAGCCACAACAGTTACCAAGCAAGACATCTCTACCTAAGAGCCGTCAAAAGTCTCATCCGTTATCAAGTCAACGTCAAATCGCATTCCCTCACCCTGTTGGCAATAATGGATCGAATCCCTCGCTCAGCATAGATAATACCCAATCATTCTCATCTCCTGAACAGGTCGTCCAATTGTCGGTTGTGTTCTCCCGCGTGGACAGTCTTAACGAGAAATTTGATCGCCTGAGATGCAGACCATGATGATGGAGATGCTCGCCACCATATTGTCTAAAAAATGAGCAGACCACACCTGAACCTCGCCATATGGAACGCTGATGGCGTCCTTAATCACAGAAATGAGTTAGAAGTGTTCATGGCGGTCAACTTGATTGATGTCATGCTCATTTCCGAAACACATTTCTTCATTAGAACATACTTCAACATTCAGGGATTTGAAATCTATTCTGCTAATCATCCGGTTGATAACCGTATGCGAGGGGGCGCCGCTTTACCCATCCGGTCATCCTTACGCCACCATCCGCTGGAACCCTTCGGTCTGACTCAGTTCAAAGTTTCTCTGTCAGTATTCACACAACTCAAGGCATTCTGGTCATCGCAGCCATTTATTGTCCCCCAGGACACCAGATATCAGACCAGCAGTTCACCACATTCTTGGTGGTCTAAATTCTTAGTCGGAGGGGATTGGAACGCCAAACATCGACTTTAGGAGTCCAACCTTGCCACCCCAAGAAGCAATCAACTTCACAAGAGTATAATAAACTCTTCCACAGAGGTTCTCGCCACCGGAGCACCCACTCTTTACCCATACGATTCCTCAAGGTCGCCCGATGCAGTAAACTTTGCTATATACAATGGCATTCATCCAACAGCTCTGGACATGTCGAAGTCATCCGAGTCATCTTAGCTCAGACCACATCCCACTATTTATTAAACTTTAATTGATTTCAGATAGCATCGTATGGCGGTACAAACTGCTCCCTCCCCACGCTAACATAACGGTCTTTCATCTGTGTCTAAACAAACGGATCAACCTCAATATGGAAATCAATACGGACAAGGATATAGATGATGCGGTTGACCTGTGCACCAAAAATATTCATATGTCCGCCGAATTAGCCTCTCACACCGATTCCCTTTCCTTCACAACCCACCTCAGGCACTTTTACAACCTGGAGTTCTGAAATTAGTGAGATATAAGCCCAGACTACGACGTCGCTATATGAGATCACGAAACGAATTTGACAAGGCTGCATGGAGTAGGGCCGCCCGGGAGCTGAAGAATGTAATGACAGCAGTGCGATCGGAACATTTTAACAATCTGTTGGCTAATTCGAATCCAATGAAAAAGTCTGGCTTCAATCTATATTGGGCCACCAAGTGCATCAAACAACAGCCTCACAGACATGCTAAAATCCGCGGGCCACTAAACCACTGGCTGGGTACGTAGACCGACAAAGCATAAGCTATTGCTAATGAGTTGGAGAGCCGCTTCACGTCTTTAAATTGGCTGACCCTGAAGACGTTGAGGAATCAGCTGATGTCCTATGAAGGTGTATCTTAAACCACAGTCCAACTAAACATATCACCCATAAAGAGGTTGTGACTCAAATTCAGAGACTGAAATCTAAGAAGGGTCCCGGACATGACCGTGTTGCCAACAAGGTGGTGAAAGCCCTCCCTTGGAAGGCAGTGTTGTTCCTAACTTTGTGGTTCAACAGAATGATGCGAATCTGCCATTCTCCCATACAGTGGAAGTGTGCAACGATATCCATGATACGTAAACGTAGTACTCCGGAAAACTTTGTTACATCATATAGGTCAATAAGCCTGCTTCCCACATTTTCCAAAATTTACGAAAGAATATTTTTGAGCAGATTGGGGTGTACGGGCTGCTCAAGAAGCCATTCCTGATCACTAATTTGGATTTATATCGCAGTATGGCACGACCGAACAACTGCATCGAGTAGTTAATCACATACTAACTGCGTTTGAGACGAAACAATATCCCTCTGCAGTCTTCTTAAACGTCAAACAAGCATTCGTTATGGTATGGATCGATGGACATCTGCATAAATTAAAAGTGTACTAATGCGAAGCTTTCTCCAAGGACGAACCTTCTCTGTGGCGGTAAGAGACTTCAACCATCAGGCACATGAGAACCGGTGCCCATCAAAGGATTTTCTTAGCTCCGGTCCTCTACTCCCTATATACGTCTGATATATCGACAACTATAGATGAGCATTCGATTATTGCTACTTACGCGAACGATATTGCAGTCATCTTCAACTCTGCCTCTCTGAACGAAGCTGTGGAGAAATTGTCCAACTACCTGGATAGATTCCACTCATGGGCCAGGCGCTGGAATATAGCCATAAACTCTGAGAAATCAGTTCACTGCACCTTCACATTAAGGAAAGGCGTCTATCCGGTTATGACTTACAACACAAGCATCATTCCGCAAATGGAGCAAATCCGGTATCTCGGTCTGATCCTGGACTAGCTTCTTACCTAGTGTGCACACATTAAGATAGTTAGAGCGCGCTGCTACCAAAAGCTCAAGGAATTGGAGTTGCTCCCCGCCCTTAGGGGATAAGGATAATAAGGATAAGTTATCCTTAACTAATAAAAGGCTCATCTATATGCAAGTAGTGGCACCTGATTGGTGTTACGCCAAAAAAATTTAGGGCACTACTGCCGCCTACAATATCAGAAGTATGCAGGCGTGTCAGAGCAAGACTCTCAGAAGATTTACCTTCTCCGTGCCAATTGTTATGGAGGTGGTTAATTCTCACAACTGCCGTTATCAATCCAGACTTTTGTCGCACCCAAATCCGATGGCGTCCTACTTCATCTATATTTCCACAAGGCGTAAACTGAAGAGGCTACAGCTGCATGATCTTCCCTAAGAAGGAGTCAGCCTTCTATGTCCTAAGACAAGGTGTTTCTCCAGTTGTAACTTACAACACAAGCATCATTCCGCAAATGGAGCAAATCCGGTATGTCGGTCTGATCCTGGTCTGATATATCGACAACTATAGATGAGCATTCGATTATTGCTTCTTACGCGAACGATATTGCAGTCATCTTCAACTCTGCCTCTCTGAACGAAGCTGTGGAGAAATTGTCCAACTACCTGGATAGATTCCACTCATGGGCCAGGCGCTGGAATATAGCCTTAAACTCTGAGAAATCAGTTCACTGCACCTTCACATTAAGGAAAGGCGTCTATCCGGTTATGACTTACAACACAAGCATCATTCCGCAAATGGAGCAAATCCGGTATCTCGGTCTGATCCTGGACTAGCTTCTTACCTAGTGTGCACACATTAAGATAGTTAGAGCGCGCTGCTACCAAAAGCTCAAGGAATTGGAGTTGCTCCCCGCCCTTAGGGGATAAGGATAATAAGGATAAGTTATCCTTAACTAATAAAAGGCTCATCTATATGCAAGTAGTGGCACCTGATTGGTGTTACGCCTAAAAAATTTGGGGTACTACTGCCGCCTACAATATCAGAAGTGTGCAGGCGTGTCAGAGCAAGACTCTCAGAAGATTTACCTTCTCCGTGCCAATTGTTATAGAGGTGGTTAATTCTCAAAACTGACGGTTGAGTGGTTTCTACGAAAACCAAATTTGTTATATGTATGTGCCTCTCTGAACGAAGCTGTGGAGAAATTGTCCAACTACCTGGATATATTCCACTCATGGGCCAGGCGCTGGAATATAGCCTTAAACTCTGAGAAATCAGTTCACTGCACCTTCACATTAAGGAAAGGCGTCTATCCGGTTATGACTTACAACACAAGCATCATTCCGCAAATGGAGCAAATCCGGTATCTCGGTCTGATCCTGGACTAGCTTCTTACCTAGTGTGCACACATTAAGATAGTTAGAGCGCCCTGCTACCAAAAGCTCAAGGAATTGGAGTTGCTCCCCGCCCTTAGGGGATAAGGATAATAAGGATAAGTTATCCTTAACTAATAAAAGGCTCATCTATATGCAAGCAGTGGCACCTGATTGGTGTTACGCCTAAAAAATTTGGGGTACTACTGCCGCCTACAATATCAGAAGTGTGCAGGCGTGTCAGAGCAAGACTCTCAGAAGATTTACCTTCTCCGTGCCAATTGTTATAGAGGTGGTTAATTCTCACAACTGACGGTTGAGTGGTTTCTACGAAAACCAAATTTGTTATATGTAATTATGGGGCTACTTTCCAGGATAGGTCTTAGGCTTAGTATCGCGTTAAATAGATTTCCTATGTAGTCTAGTGTCTCCTTTTTTATGTTTAATGTCGTATTTTATAGTTACAATTATTTCTTTCGTAGAGATCTTCTTGAATGCTGAACGACCTCCGTGCAGAGGAGGTAGTGAGTCATCATTAGTATCATTGTTAGTATCATTCTCCGCAAATAAACTATCGTAATAATTGGCTAATGTTGTAGCTTTCTCAAGGTCTCTTCTAGCCCATGTCCCGTCGTCCATTTTCAGTTGTGGTTGATGAATTGTCTTGTTTGTCATTTTTTTTGTGTGTTTCCACAGAGAATAGTCTGAGCATCTTTTCGGGTTTAAGTTTTGGAGATACTTTTCTAGTTGTTTTCGTTTTTGTTCGATTAAATATTTTTTAGTTCATTGGTCGCTTTGTTGTACTGTTTTTTAGCAGATGGGGCTCTGATTGTTTGCCCAATTTTCTTAAGATTTCTCTTTCTGTTGATAAGTCGTCGGAGAGAAGGTGGAGTGAAAGCATTGCGCTCTGTGGTCGTATGTGTAGGAGTCGACTTTAGCGCAGCTTTCTCGGTTGCATCATTGAAGAGAATCACTGCTGATTCTATGTGGCTATTAGTTGTAATTGAAATATTTAGCGGCAGCGATCGCTTTATATAATCTCTGTAAGTTTCCCAGGCAGTGCGGTGATTGTGTATCTTGTTGATTTTACGATGCGTTAATACGCTGTTTTGGTAGTCAAGTTGGATTGGAATATGGTCTGAAGATAAATCTACTCTTGATTTTATTGCGAGCTTTCGTATATCAATATTTTTATTTATATAGAAGTCGATGAGGTCAGGTATTTTTTTTTTTGTCAGTAGGCCAAAAGGTTGGTTCGCCGTTGCTTAAGTGTGTTGCCTTTACTATGTATACAGCCCTCAGTAGGTCCTTACCTTTTATGTTTGACATTCTAGAGACCCAAGCCCTGTTTTTTTCGTTAAAGTCTCCACCGATAATAAAGCGTGGTCCAAGAGTTTACAGGAAGTCATTATATTGTGTCAAAGTGATCTTGTGTTTAGGTGCACTGTAGGCAGCTGCTATAGTTAGAGATCCCAAAGAATCCGTGATTTGTATATTAGTGGATTGCATGTCCTCTAAATGATAATTTTCGAGTTCTATATGTTTGAGTGTGTTTTTAATAATGAACGCTGTGCCTCCGTGGCCCGTTCCATCAGGGTGATTTGTAGTATAAGTCATGTAGCCATTTATCTGAAAGTTATGTTAACGTCTTAGGTGCGTTTCAGATATTAGGGCGATGTCAATTTGGTTGTTGTCTAAGAATGTCTTGAATTCGAGTTTATGATTATTGATTCCATTGGCATTCCATGCAATTATTCGTAGTTTATTGTCCATTTTTGTTGTCGAGTTTTGTCAATAATACTGTCATTATGTTCATCATGTTACTCATTTGCTGCGCTAGTTGTTTTGTTATGTGTTTTATTTCCGCCAGATCATTTTAAAATTCAATCTTATTTTTTGCGTTTTTATTGGACTCGTTTTTATTGGGTACGTTTTTGTTCTCCTTCACATCTCTTTGTTGAGGTTGTACCTGATTTGTGGGGTTTCTATTGTTACTGGCTGCCGTTTGGGCGTCAATAGTACTGTCATGATGTTCATCATGTTACTCATTTGCTGCGCTAGTTGTTTTGTTATGTGTTTTATTTCCGCCAGATCATTTTAAAATTCAATCTTATTTTTTGCGGGTCTTTGGTGCAAAAATTTCTTGCATGACCATATTTTTGGCAGTTTGGGCACTGAGCTATCGTGCTTTTGGGGTGCGGAGAAGGGTGGTGATGTTGTATATTCTTCTATTATTAGCGTTGGCTTTTAGTTAGATGAAAAATAGAGGCAGGGGTTTCTTTGTCAATTTTTGTTTTCGTTGTGTATATTAATAACGTCGTGGCCTAGTTCCGATAATTCATTCTTTAGTTCGTCAAGATCAGTGGCGTAGTGCATATTCCTTATAATACACTCTTGAATTCCCTATCCTCTTTGGGCTTAAAGCCGTAGTATTTAGTATGGTTAACTCTAAGCATCTTAACCACCGCCGAGTAGTCCGACGAGTCGTTTGTCTGTGTGCGTACTTCGTTGTTTTTAAGTGTTTTTAATATGTAGCTTTGTTGTATTGTGTTTTTCAGAGCTTTGCTTAGTACGTTAATTTGTTCTACGTCCTGTACCTATATTGGTGGTGGTTTGTGAATTTTAGTAGATGGCCGAGGTAGATTTGGCGCATTAGAAGTTGCTTCTGTACCACTGTCGTTTTCAGCCGTTTCGTCTTGTGAGAGGAGTTCGAACCTGTTATTAGTATTAGGCGCGCTCAGCCAGTACTTTTGCAGTGTTGTTTCTGTTGTCGTTTGTGTTTGAGTTTTTTTCCTATTGCTATTTTGTTCGGAAGTGTTGTTGGGAGAGAGCTTACTACGGTTGCGTTTTATTTTTGACTCTTGTGGGTTTTAATTGGTAGAAGTTTTCTTGCGTGTTTGATGTTGTTTCTCTGATGAATGATGTTGCTGAAGTGTGAGTGAGATAGCAGCTGATGTCTGCGTTGTAGTTGTTGTTGTGGTTGTTGGTGGAAAAGAGGAGAGTGGCGTCGTTGGTGAAGCGCATTGTGCACTCCACGGCAGAGGCTGCATATTACCTGTAGCCATTTAACAGCTGACAGTTAGTTGAGCGGTAGAGCGAGAGGTTGTGTTTGTTTGTGTTGAAGATGCGTTATTGTTCCCAATTTGTGTGTGTGGAACTGTTTGATGTATTGCGGGAGAGCATGAACGCGCTCTCTCAAAATTAGCGGGAAGTGAAGCTTGGTTAGAGTCCCTGTTGTTGTTGCTGTTGTTTGAATAGCTTGAGGATGTGATAAGTTATACGTTGTTGTTGTTTGTGGTGACAGCTGTTAGAGCGTAGGGTACTCTCATGCTGTTTTTTAATGGTGGCTGATGCTGATTTTGCGTGCTGCGCACAGTCGCGGGACTGCGTTAACAGGCATTCCTGAGCCCAGAACAGCCTTTTTTTGTATATTCTTGTTGTTGATTATTTTGCCTTGTTTTATTTTTGTATTATTAAATTCAGAGTGCGAGTCACTTACTCCGAATCGAAGTAATACGTTAAACTAAGTAATACGTTGTTTAAAACTTTCTTTCTTGATGGGCTAAGAAACTTTTCTATGTTGCGTGGTCCGCCCAGGTTTATGGGGCAGGAAGTTCATTCCGACGTAGGCGCATAGTTCTGCTCGTCTGCAAGAGTGAAAGAGCTAGTGGGTTTGGATGTTGCGAGAGTTTCAGGTGATATTGCTGATGCAGTTGGACCAGCTCCGTTTTGATTAGAGGGATGTATAGATCTCTGTGGATGTTCGTATTTGACATGTACCAGAGAGCACCTGTTAGTGTGCGAAGTATCTTTGATTGTGCTCTTTGGATAACTTCCACATTTCTTGGGCTTGCGTTCCTGCAAACCTGGGGACCGTATGTCCAGATTGGCTTTATTATTGTATCATATAGTAGAACTTTTAGATCGAGCCTTAAACCAGATCTTCGGTTTAATAGCCAACGGAGGGATTTGGCTTTTAATTTCATACGGATTTTGTTGGCTTCTATATGCTTCCGCCAGGTGAGTCTTCTATCCAAGTGAACTTCTAGGTAAGCGACTTCTGTTGAGTGCGGGACAGTAGTGTTATTAAAGGTGATAGACGGGCAGTCGCTTTTATTTAGAGTAAATGTCACGTGCTTACATTTGTCCAGATTGAGATTTATACGCCAATTGTCCATCCAGTCCGATACAAGTTGCAGGTGGTCGCTTAGCTCTTTTGACGCTTTTTCATGGCAGCGTGAGCGACAGGTGATTTCAGTGTCATCTACAAAGGTTAAAGTCAGGAGCTGGGTGCTTGTAGGTATGTCAGCGGACAGAGAACACTGTTGTTTGGAACGCCAGCATTTATGTTATACTTCTTTGTGGTAAAATATTTGCATCTCACTACAAATAGACTTTTTGTGAGGTATGATTCCAGTAGTTTATGTGAGTTCTGTGGAAGCATCCTTTTTATTTTGAAAATAAGGCCAACATGCCATACGCGATCAAAAGCTGGAGCAACGTCAATGAATATAGCTGAACAGTATTCTCGGTGTTCAAATGCAGTTCTGATTTCCATAGTGACTGGGTTTACTTGCTCGATTGTACTGTGATTTGGTCTAAAGCCGAATTGATGTGTGGGGATAATGTTATTCCTATTTAAATGTGGTGAGAGTTTCTTAATAAAAATTTGTCAAATACTTTCGACAACAAGCTTATAGGCCGGTACGGGGAGAGCATCAATGTGTCTTTCCCTACTTTCGGGATCAAGATTATTACTGACTTCTTCCATGAAGCTGGAAAATAACCCACTCTAAGTATTGCGTTGAAGAGCATTGTAAGGGATGATATAGCGCTTTTCGGTAGCTCAATAATCATTTTTGGGGTGATGAGGTCGTACCCTGCCGCCTTCTTTAAGATTAATTCCTTCTGAATTACCGCACTTAACTCATTTGAATTAGTTTTAGGTATGCTGCTAGTAGGAAACGACGTGCATATCAGCTGGGGAAGCTGGAATCCGTTTCTAGGCATGTTTGGTTGGAAAACGGATTTGAGGTGCTTAGCAAAGGTCCTTTTCCTCATCAGATCGCGCCCAGATTCCACGTTGGTTCCGTATGGGGCAATCAACTATTATTGGAGGATTCACGAGGTCTTGTTCTTTCCAAATCGAATACTTAGGGCTCGTTGGTGAGAGGTTCTCAATGACTACATTGAGTGCCTTTGGATTTTACGTGCTTCAATCTTTAGAGAATTTCTTAAAAGTTTTTTTGCAGGTTTGAATCTGTCAAGTGACGCGGGGCAATGACTTGACTGCCCTTCACGTCTTATACTATACGCGTTCAATTTCAGCGCTATTTAATACTACAGGTTTCTTGATATCACTGCGTGCCTTCGGTATCGTGACAACGAGAGCACTCGCATTGGTTGAGTTGAAATGGTTTAGTGAGTTGTTAATATCTGATTCGGTGCCAAGTTTTGTCTCATACAAATATGGGCGCTTACGTATTTTTTGTACCTGAGCCAATCAGTTTCCCATGAAGTAATCACAACGGAATGAGTACTTTCTCTGTAGTTCTACACTAGGTGCTATGTGACTGGTGAATGATCTGATGCGAGCTCGGCTTGAGTTTCCGTTGTAATCAAAGTTCGTGAGATGGTGCGAATTACTGCGAAGTCAATTAAGTCGGCAACTGTTCCTCGGGTCTGCTGGCCAACATGTAGGCCTAACCGGAGAAGCAAAGTCGAGTTTCTTGCCTGAGTTTATTATTGCTTTGTATAGCTGTTTTCCTTTGGGATTTGCAAGTCGAGAGCCCCAGTGGGGGTGCTTAGCATTAAAGTCCCCTACTGCAAGAAATGTACGCCCTAGGGTATCGAAGAACTGCTTAAAGCATGATTCGGAAATCGGAAATCTGGGTGGGCAGTAGACTGCTGAAAGCGTCATCTTTCCAGTTGAAGTTTCGATGACAATAGACGTAGTTTGCATATAGTTCTTTGAGTATAATACTGACTGGTAATGTTTTAGCCGCTTCCTAATAAGTGTATCCGTTGCGCCGTGTGCTTTGACATTGAGGTGATTTGAGTAATAGAAGGAGCAGCCTGATATTTCAAATTGGAACTGTTTATAAGGTGCGTTTCGGAAAGCAATAAAAGATCAGTTTCTGTTTCGGAGAGGTTTTTTGTGAGCTCAAGCTTGTGCTTCGATACGCCATTTGAGTTCCAAAACTTTATTTTGAGTGGCAATATTTTAATTACGAAGTGTTCCTATGATAAGTCTTTGCGTTTTAAGTATCTCCTGAAGCATGTTTTGTATCATTAAAGTACTTTGAGACATGCATTGTTTAAAACTAGCAACCATTTATTTAAGAGAGCTATATGGTGTACTCTCGTACAGTGATATCCTCCAAATGGTAAAGAAGGATGAGAGCCTCAAGATTGTTGGGGAGAAAGTAAGAAAGGTCCGTAGAACACGGAAAGGGGAAATTCTTCTGGAGCTCAACCGTGGCGCAGGAATGAGATACAAGACCTAAAGGACAAAATGAGTGAGGCCTTGGCCGAGCGAGCGACGGTTATAGCAATCACCCAGGAAATCCAGGTAGAGATCAGAGATCTGGACGATGTAACCACCGAAGACGAGGTACTGGAGGCGGCACGGAAAATATTGAAGCAGCCGGAGCTTACAGCGTCCTGTATTCGCAAGCTGAAGCCAGCGTTTGCGGGAACCCAAATGGCTATCCTCGCTCTACCAACTCTATTGGCAAAGCAGTTATTGACAATAGGCAAAATTCGGATTGGGTGGACGGTTTGCAGGGTCAAAGAGCGTGTGCAACTGGAGCGTTGCTTTAGATGTGTCGAATTCGGGCACGTCTCTGGAGTTTGCCGGAGTAGCGTGACAGGAATACATGGTACTTTAAATGCGGAGAGGCCAACCACAAGGCAAACGTCTGCACTTCATTGCCAAAGTGCTTTATATGCGCAGCAAAAGGCAAGGACGCAAACCATCAATCAGGCGGCCGGGGTTGCTTTCCTGTAACTGAGAGGAGCGGACGTCTCAGGAAAAACCAAAATTAGATTCTTACAACTGAATCTAAACCACTGCGCGGATGCGAACGACTTACTAACCCAATCAGCGCACGAGCTCAAAATCGACGTTGTCATACTTAGCGAATCATACCGTGGCCACCCCTCCCCGGACTGTTGCGCAGACTTATCAAAAAATGCAATGATTGGGTGTTACGGATCTACCAAAATGCGCTGCGGAATAACACTCGCGAAAAAATGGTTTGTTCAGGCCAAGATATGGGACCTATGGATTTACAGCTGCTATCTGCCGACCAGCACCAGCTTGGAAGAATATGGCGCAATGAACTTGACGAACTCGTCGAGTATGCAAGATCCCATCACCCCACTGTCATCCCGGGCGACTTTAATGCCTTGGCGATCAAGTGGGGCTGCCCCGCCACAAATACGAAAGAGCTCTGTCTTCTGGATGCATTCGCCATACTTGATATTGTCTTAGCAAACTCGGGCTCAGGACATACGTTCTCTCGACAGGGAGGCGGGTCCATCATATATCTCACATTGGTAAGTGCCTCGATAGCGAATTCCATAACTTGGTCCCTTAGTGAACACTATACTGGAAGCGATCACCTGGCTATACTATTCTCGATTCATGAAAAGATAGAAGAAAGTATGCATCGCCAGACCCAATACCAAGTAGGATACAGGGTGGAGAATTTCAGCCCCGACATCTTTCACGAGACGCTGAGCACAGAGACTACCGAGGAGCCGATGACTGCTGTAGCCTTGATGACTCGGGTCCAAGCCGCCTGCAACGCCAGCATCCAGCCCAGACGCAGGTATAAGAGACACCATGAGGCAGCCTACTGGTGGAACGACGAACTAGCAGCGGCCCGTGAGAGATACCTGCGAGCACGGCGACTACAGAAAAGAGCTCGCGATCAGGAGAGGGCATTCGAGTTGCAGCATTTACTCAAGCGTAGGTGGAAAGAGCTAAAAGTGGCGATTCGCGAAAGTAAAAGGCGTTGCTTTGTGGCCCTATGTGATGAGGCTAAACACAATCCTTGGGGACGAGCATACCGGATCGTCGTAGAGAAAATAAAAGCCCCAAGACCAACAGCGCTTACCGATGCATTGGAAATGGCACATATAGTGGCGACCCTGTTTCCCCAACCGCCATACGTCACTGAGAGGTACACCAGCACAGCACTGGATGATAATAATGGCTTTTATTCAGTAAGTCAAGAAGAGATGTGCCATGCAGCCCGGAGGATAGCGAACTCGAAGTTACCTGGTCCCGATTTGGTGCCAAACTTCGTACTAAGGGCGGCTTTAACTCTGTTCCCGGTCACTTTCAGCAGAGTGTACACGCAATGTCTGGGCCGCGGGGTCTTTCCCACAAGGTGGAAAATACAACAACTAGTGTTGATTCCAAAAGCATACAAGGATCCAAGGGAACCATCCTCGTATTGGCCCATCTGTTTCCTCGGTTACGCCTGAAAAATTTTCGAGAGAATAATATTTGACAGAATCGAGGCAGAAGTGCGGAGTTCTGGTGGCCTGTCTTCTATGCATTTCGGGTTTACTAGGAAGAAATCCACTGTAGACGCTATTCAGGAGCTAACCAATACAGCTAAGGCGGCAATCGAAGGTACGCGATGGAAGGGGGGTACCAAGCAATACTGTCTTGTAGTGACCCTAGACATTAAAAATGCCTTTAACTCAGCGAGGTGGGACAAGGTTTTGAAAGCTCTCTGTTCCTTTCGGGTCCCTAACTATCTTATTGATATCATAAGGAGCTAATTCAGCGAACGCATACTCCTCTACAACACAGACGAGGGCGTCACATAGTATAAGGTAACCGGAGGCCTACGGCAGGGATTGGTCCTAGGACCAACCCTGTGGAACATTATGTACGATCTTCCCTTAGTTCGATGACTTTCATCCTATCTTGATTGTCGAACACAAAGTGTATGTCTGGCGTCCATTAAGGTAATCACCTTGGACTTTTGCTTCCCAATATATTCATCAACGGCTCACCTACTGTTATCAAACACTCCCATATTTTAATGTACACAAACGATGTAAAATTATTTTTATACCTCAATGGCCCGTCTCAGCGGTTCCTCCTACTTGTTGTTCCTGTAACTATCGTATACTTAACTCTAGTAAATGTAAAGCTATATCATATTTCAATTAAGTTTAAACTCATATTACATCAAGGGTAATAAATTAGAACACGTTTCTCAATTTATTGACCTTGGAATTTTGGTTGTCTCCAAGTCGCATTTCGGCACTAACATTTCCTCTTCAGTTTATATGGCCAGAGATGTCCTCGGCAATATTAAATGCTGGTCTAAGGAATTTAACAATCCTCATACAAACAGAGTGCTGTACACGTCACATGTCAGACTTATTGTTGAATACGGGTTTTGTGTTTGGAATCCTCAATATTAAAGGTGTATTGATTTCATTGGGTCTGTTCAAAAACAGTTTCTACTCCTTGTTCTCGGCGCTGGGAACCTAATGCGAGCCTTCTATAATGTCGGAGTGGTTTGAAATTATTCAATATTTCCTACTTTATGTAGTCGTAGGACACTCTTGGGCGTGACCTTCATTCATAATGTTATCTATGGTAATATTAACTCTACTTAATTACTGACTTTGATTAGTTTCAATTTACCTGCTCGATTCACTAGGCATTACATACCTATTAGCCTCGCATTGTGTAGAACTTGTTACTTATAGCATGATCTCTTCAATGTTTTATGTAAATCTTTTAACACTCACTATGCGTTAGCTCTTCCTCTGACCACTATCAATGTCTTAGAAACTAAATTAAACTAATGTTAAATTATTGTTGTTTGGTAAATTTTTTAGTGATTTTTGGTGCTTCTAGCGTCAAACAAGTGAAGTAAAGTTATAAAGGAAAAATAAAAAAATATATATAAATACATAAATTTCCACAACATTATTTACTAAATTATAAAAAAGAAATATTTTAATTCCACGAAATCTTTGGAAAGCGCTTATTTGTTGTTTCCTCCGATCTGCACTGCTGGTTGCTCCTACATGAGTGACCAGGCGGACCACAGTGCCATAGCCATCAAAAAACATAGCCTTGCTCCCATTGACATCATGCCTGCTTTTTCGAACAAAGCTGCTGCTCCGTTGTTGGAGTGGTTTTCGTCGCCCTCATCAGGTAACCGTATAAAGAAGAAGCGTAAACCAAGTTCGTCAAAAGAGATAAGTATTAAAAAATTTAGCAGAAAACAACTTTTGGATGCAAATCGATTCACACCACTTAGTAGCGATTCTGACGCTTCTGACATGGAGCTTTCTTTTAAAGAAGTGTGTACCAATAAGAGCGAAACACCTTCTCTAGAAACTGTAAACGCCAATGAAACCGTTGCTTCGACCAGTCGGCCTGAGACCACTACTCATAATCCTATTATAAATAATCGAGCTGATTCAAGGATTCATAACAAATCTCCGAAGTCACCACTCATTTTCATTGTCGGCATCACAATCATTAACGGTTTATTAGCCAACCTTGACACTGTAACCGAACCCGAATCATACATGCTGAAGGCCTCTCCTAAAGAGGGTCTGAGAATCCCGCCCTCCACCAGTGATGCCTATCGTAGTATTATACTCCATCTTGAGCTGCTGAACATTACGTTAAATTCGTATCAGTTAAAAGATGAAAGGATTGTTATTCGCGGCCTTCACCACTCAACCCTCGTCGAGAATATTAAACGAGAACTTGCCGACAAAGGTCATTCTGTACGCAACGTGCACAACCTAAAAAGCAGGGCTAATGATCCGCTCAACCTGTTTTTTGTGGACCTTGAGCCCAACGCCAGCAACAAAGGGGCTTATGATATAACGAGGCTTTGCCGTCAAATAGTTAAAATCGAGCCGCCTCATCCGTTCAAAGATGTACCTCAATGCCATCGCTGCCAGGAGTTCTCGCATACTAAGAGGTACTGTCGCAAACAATTTAAGTGCGTCAAATGTGGCGAAGCTCACGCCACAACTTCTTGCAAAAGGAGGAGCACTTTGCGGCGAGGAGCACACTTCGAATTATAAAGGCTGCATTAAATACAAGGAAGCGATTGCAGGAGATTCGTGGCAAGACGCCCTGCACCAAGCGCCTCTCAACACCATGAGGTATATGTGCCTAACAAGATTGTTGACGGGGTGTCGTATACTGATGTATTTAAGAAATCGGTGTATCACCAACCGGCACAACAGAAACTCCTACTTGAGCAGCAGAAGCTACGTAAGCAACAACAAAAATAAGTCCAACTACCTATTCAACCTCACTTCGAGCCACAACAGTTACCAAGCAAGACATCTCTACCTAAGAGCCGTCAAAAGTCTCATCCGTTATCAAGTCAACGTCAAATCGCATTCCCTCACCCTGTTGGCAATAATGGATCGAATCCCTCGCTCAGCATAGATAATACCCAATCATTCTCATCTCCTGAACAGGTCGTCCAATTGTCGGTTGTGTTCTCCCGCGTGGACAGTCTTAACGAGAAATTTGATCGCCTGAGATGCAGACCATGATGATGGAGATGCTCGCCACCATATTGTCTAAAAAATGAGCAGACCACACCTGAACCTCGCCATATGGAACGCTGATGGCGTCCTTAATCACAGAAATGAGTTAGAAGTGTTCATGGCGGTCAACTTGATTGATGTCATGCTCATTTCCGAAACACATTTCTTCATTAGAACATACTTCAACATTCAGGGATTTGAAATCTATTCTGCTAATCATCCGGTTGATAACCGTATGCGAGGGGGCGCCGCTTTACCCATCCGGTCATCCTTACGCCACCATCCGCTGGAACCCTTCGGTCTGACTCAGTTCAAAGTTTCTCTGTCAGTATTCACACAACTCAAGGCATTCTGGTCATCGCAGCCATTTATTGTCCCCCAGGACACCAGATATCAGACCAGCAGTTCACCACATTCTTGGTGGTCTAAATTCTTAGTCGGAGGGGATTGGAACGCCAAACATCGACTTTAGGAGTCCAACCTTGCCACCCCAAGAAGCAATCAACTTCACAAGAGTATAATAAACTCTTCCACAGAGGTTCTCGCCACCGGAGCACCCACTCTTTACCCATACGATTCCTCAAGGTCGCCCGATGCAGTAAACTTTGCTATATACAATGGCATTCATCCAACAGCTCTGGACATTTCGGAGTCATCCGAGTCATCTTAGCTCAGACCACATCCCACTATTTATTAAACTTTAATTGATTTCAGATAGCACCGTATGGCGGTACAAACTGCTCCCTCCCCACGCTAACATAACGGTCTTTCATCTGTGTCTAAACAAACGGATCAACCTCAATATGGAAATCAATTCGGACAAGGATATAGATGATGCGGTTGACCTGTGCACCAAAAATATTCATATGTCCGCCGAATTAGCCTCTCACACCGATTCCCTTTCCTTCACAACCCACCTCAGGCACTTTTACAACCTGGAGTTCTGAAATTAGTGAGATATAAGCCCAGACTACGACGTCGCTATATGAGATCACGAAACGAATTTGACAAGGCTGCATTGAGTAGGGCCGCCCGGGAGCTGAAGAATGTAATGACAGCAGTGCGATCGGAACATTTTAACAATCTGTTGGCTAATTCGAATCCAATGAAAAAGTCTGGCTTCAATCTATATTGGGCCACCAAGTGCATCAAACAACAGCCTCACAGACATGCTAAAATCCGCGGGCCACTAAACCACTGGCTGGGTACGTAGACCGACAAAGCATAAGCTATTGCTAATGAGTTGGAGAGCCGCTTCACGTCTTTAAATTGGCTGACCCTGAAGACGTTGAGGAATCAGCTGAAGTCCTATGAAGGTGTATCTTAAACCACAGTCCAACTAAACATATCACCCATAAAGAGGTTGTGACTCAAATTCAGAGACTGAAATCTAAGAAGGGTCCCGGACATGACCGTGTTGCCAACAAGGTGGTGAAAGCCCTCCCTTGGAAGGCAGTGTTGTTCCTAACTTTGTGGTTCAACAGAATGATGCGAATCTGCCATTCTCCCATACAGTGGAAGTGTGCAACGATATCCATGATACGTTAACGTAGTACTCCGGAAAACTTTGTTACATCATATAGGTCAATAAGCCTGCTTCCCACGTTTTCCAAAATTTACGAAAGAATATTTTTGAGCAGATTGGGGTGTACGGGCTGCTCAAGAAGCCATTCCTGATCACTAATTTGGATTTATATCGCAGTATGGCACGACCGAACAACTGCATCGAGTAGTTAATCACATACTAACTGCGTTTGAGACGAAACAATATCCCTCTACAGTCTTCTTAAACGTCAAACAAGCATTCGTTATGGTATGGATCGATGGACATCTGCATAAATTAAAAGTGTACTAATGCGAAGCTTTCTCCAAGGACGAACCTTCTCTGTGGCGGTAAGAGACTTCAACCATCAGGCACATGAGAACCGGTGCCCATCAAAGGATTTTCTTAGCTCCGGTCCTCTACTCCCTATATACGTCTGATATATCGACAACTATAGATGAGCATTCGATTATTGCTACTTACGCGAACGATATTGCAGTCATCTTCAACTCTGCCTCTCTGAACGAAGCTGTGGAGAAATTGTCCAACTACCTGGATAGATTCCACTCATGGGCCAGGCGCTGGAATATAGCCATAAACTCTGAGAAATCAGTTCACTGCACCTTCACATTAAGGAAAGGCGTCTATCCGGTTATGACTTACAACACAAGCATCATTCCGCAAATGGAGCAAATCCGGTATCTCGGTCTGATCCTGGACTAGCTTCTTACCTAGTGTGCACACATTAAGATAGTTAGAGCGCGCTGCTACCAAAAGCTCAAGGAATTGGAGTTGCTCCCCGCCCTTAGGGGATAAGGATAATAAGGATAAGTTATCCTTAACTAATAAAAGGCTCATCTATATGCAAGTAGTGGCACCTGATTGGTGTTACGCCAAAAAAATTTGGGGCACTACTGCCGCCTACAATATCAGAAGTATGCAGGCGTGTCAGAGCAAGACTCTCAGAAGATTTACCTTCTCCATGCCAATTGTTATGGAGGTGGTTAATTCTCACAACTGCCGTTATCAATCCAGACTTTTGTCGCACCCAAATCCGATGGCGTCCTACTTCATCTATATTTCCACAAGGCGTAAACTGAAGAGGCTACAGCTGCATGATCTTCCCTAAGAAGGAGTCAGCCTTCTATGTCCTAAGACAAGGTGTTTCTCCAGTTGTAACTTACAACACAAGCATCATTCCGCAAATGGAGCAAATCCGGTATGTCGGTCTGATCCTGGTC